>VZUI01091211.1:0-116175 GCA_013401135.1 Cettia cetti
TTTCTTTCTTTCTTTCTTTCTTTCTTTCTTTCTTTCTTTCTTTCTTTCTTTCTTTCTTTCTTTCTTTCTTTTTCTCTTGCTTTCTCTCTCTCTTTCTTCTTTCATTTTTTCCTTCTTTCTTTCCTTCTTTCCTTCTTTCTTTCCCTTTGGGAATATTAGGTATAAAGTGCCATCATTGGAAGCTCAGTGTAACAATATGCCTTAGAAATCCTAAGGTACTGTCTGGCATTTTTAAATCCCTGACACTCACTGACTTAGTGGAAAAGCTCTTTAAGTATTGAGTATATTGATAGAAGTAGAATACTGTTGCTCCCTCCTCATCAGTCTCTCAAGGTACTTAGTACATAATTTTGGCCTATTTAATGTTACTTTAATCTTAACCAAGTCAAGATAAGGTCAGATATTTCACCTTCATTGCAGTTCTCAGCCCTCTTTATGCCTGTGTGCATAGAAACCTGTGAGAAAAACATTTCCATCATTTCCACAGCAGTGATCAAAGAAATTCACAAATGCAATGGACTTCAAAGAAAAGGGCAATGGCCCAGACCTAGCTCTGAGGCAGTGTGCACAAAATTGGTGAGATCTGAACTAAATTGCTTAAAAACAGCATCCAGTTTGCAGCACTGGCTATTTAAGAGAGCAGAGGCTCAAGGTCTGTGGGTCCCTGCAGCTCACTGGGGTGGCAGAGACCTCTCTGCAGAGCTGCTCCTGCAGCTGCACTCACCTCTGGACAGGGAAACCTCAGCAGGAGGGAGCTTTAAACAGTCTGTGAGCTGCAAAGCTTTGACTTCTGGTGTGTGGGAATTGAGTCAACGTGAGAAACAAACAAACAAACAAACAAACACACACACACACACACAAACAAAAATACAGTCCAAAGAAGAGAAACAGAAAAAGAGATGCCATTCAGTGCAGCACCTATCCCACAATGATGGGTGGAAAACCAAGGAACTATCACCCCTGGGGCTTATTCTGAGCCTGTAAAATCCCCTCCTCACCTTCACCAAGAACACTTCCATTCTGGCCAGTGCTACAGGAGGAGGCACTATGGATACTAACAGGACACTGGGAAAGCAGTCCATGCTTTCCCTCCCTTCCTCAGGCTCTGCCAAGTTCAGAACTAGCAGCCACACCACAGATGGGAGAGGAATGGAGGCCTGCTGCAGCCTGGCTTGTGTCTGACATTGCCTCCCAAGGAGGGATGGTCGTAGCCTTGGAAAGCTGCAGCCACTTTCTGCTGTGGGCCAAGGCCACCCCCTCCAGCAGCAGTTCCAGTGCTTTAAGCTATTTATTTGCCTGGGTATGCTATTTAAAGCCACCTCACTAATGTGCATCTCTGCTGCCAAAGGCAATTTTCTGAAGGAGCTTGGGGAAGAGGGGAGATGGGAGAAAAGGATGCATTTCCCCCCCACCACTCCCGCCCCGAGCCAGAAATGGAGAGCTAGGAGGTGAAAACTCAAGGGTTTCATTTAACAGAGTTAAAGCCTCCATTTCTGCACATTGTGGTGCCTGCACAATCATAGAGAAATACATCTTGGTTAAATTTTTGATGAGCTTTCGGCTGCTCTAAATAATTAACCAGGGCCTCTCTCATTTGAACACGGGTGCAACTTTTCATGTTTCAAATGCTTCCCGCCTTAATCACAAGGGAATCGCTCAAGTTATTCAGCTCACATGATAGATACATTTATTTATATTCAACATCACTGGTCAAAACCAAATTTTGAACCTTTATACAGGAAGGGGAGATAGCAGTTTGCTTTTGATCTCACTCCAGGTAAATCCCCAGGAGAAGTGGGTGTCTTGTTTCCAGTAGCTGAATAATAGAGATTGATAGGTTAATCAGTTCCAATACAATTTACAGAGCAACAGTGTGCTCTCAAATCCTGAGTTTTGACATTCCCCAAGTCCAGGATGTTCCAAAGGTGTTAGTGCAGGATATCACAGCAGAGCTTTTGAAAGACAGATGCATTAATAAGGATCCTTCTGTATCCCCTCATGAAAAGCAGAGGAGACTGATCCTGCTTTTGACAGGCTGCTTGTGTGACATTCTAACTACTGAAGTCAGCCCTGCTCCACCACCATGTAGCAGCATGGAAAATGAGGGCTTAAAAACACCTCTTCTGTCCCTTCATTAAGTGTCACAAGGAGCTTGGATGTTGTTTTATGCTGAAACCAGACTATTTTGTGAGTATATAAAATGGCATTAAGTGTATTAAATATTGGATTCAGTCCCCCTAATGAGGGACTTTGATCTCCTATCATAAGACTCAGATGTGAAAATTGGACTCTAAAAGCAGATTAGTAAAAAAACTCCTTCCTAACCATTCCATTCTAGTGGTGCTCAGCAAGTCACAGACTGAACCTTGAATTCATGTAAAAAACCTGCAATGTGAAATTAGCTGTGTTCACTCTGCAAGTGCAGCTGTCTGCAAAGGGGAAGGAAGGGGCATGGAGGTGAGCTGGTGAAAAATTTGGCTTCAAGTAATTTTCCGGCACACCTGCCTGCGAGCTGCAATATCCCATCCCCAAAAATGGGATCCACATCACCCTGTCTCAGAGACATCACAAGGAAACAAACATATCTAAAATTGCAGAGGGCTTCAAAATACCTAGACAAAGGAGCAGGCTGCACTGTCAGCTGAATTTCCAACAAATATCTACCCAGGGCTTTCAAACTTGTCAATAAATTCAGGATTAATGATCTCAGCTTGTGCCATTTTGTAACTCATTATTTTAGGCACAAAGCTGGCAAGCTTGTTTAGTTCTACATGACTTTCTTTTCTGCTTATGGGTGGTCACTGCAAAAATCCAAGCCATTTATTTCCCAGGAGCAGGTTACTGTTGTTTAGCTCTCACTGTGACTGAGTTACTATATATTCTGCTTTCACTAATTTGTCCCCTTTTGCAGTGAAAACTGTCATAACTGCTCAATTTAAAATGCAGACTGCCTGAGAAAGGGCCTCCTGAGAAGTGACAGGTTTGGAGAAGTACTCTGTGTGCAGGAGAGCATTTTAAATTGAAAGCTCTCATGTTTCTGCAATGAGACTGGCAGAGCTACACTCTATTAAAATGGGAGTCTTACAGGATTTTCCTCAAGAAATGTCCTTTGGTGCTGGTCATGTCTTCCAACAGTTTCTGCGAATCGCAGACATAGGTCAAAATTCACTTATTTTGCATTTGATGGTAGTGTTGTCAATGCTTATATTTGGCCATAGGTACCAAAAGCATCAACCAAGATGAAGAAGATCCAAAGCAGCAGAACTGGGTAGGAAGTGCTGTGGTTTCACTGTCTCAACAGTTTCTTTTCTCCAGCTGGGCATCCAGACATTAAAAACTAATCAGAATCATCATCTTACAACAGAGGCAGTGTAAGATTTTCTTCTTTTCTGAGAGCATTGCACAAACAAACCATGTTTGTGAGCCATTCCTGTGGCACAGAAGGCAGGGAGGGGTGCTGAGTGCAAAGTGAGACCAAGAGCTGCTTTTCTTCTCCAGCAGTTACTGCTGATCCCAGCTGAGTGCAGCTCAGACAGGTGGCCACAGGTCCACCACCCTCCCAGCACTGAGTCTGGCCTCAGGCCTACACCCTTGCTTTTCATCTTTATGTGACCTCAGAGTTGGTCACAAAAAGCATCCGAGACTCCTCCAAGGTTTCAATCTTCCTCATCAAGATGCACTAGACATATTTGGAAGCCTGGCCTTTAACCTGCCTGTGCCACAGTTCTTGCTCCTCTTTACCTCTTTCCTGCCTGGTGCAGTGTGAATGCAATCCCTCCACAGCAGCTGCTGCCCCCCAAGCTCAGTGCTCATGGCAGGATAGGACCCCCAATGTCATTTAGGAGCCCCTTTACTCTGAATAAAAAAGACAAAGTTCCCCAGCACTGCTCAGCATCTACTTAGCAGTGCTGGCTTAGTGGTTGGATTCCATATTCTTAAGGGCCTTCTCCAAACTAAATGATTCCATGATCTTATTCTGTCTTTTTTCCAGCATAATTTTTATATATCTACATATGTTAGGTCATCTACTATTTCTGTGGGCTAATGTATTGTCATATGTTCTATTTCAGGAACACCTGAGTGTGATTTATTTAAATGACACACCACACTACAGTCTCCAATGCAGGGCTAATTTGTTCCTACTTTTTAATGCAGTTTCTCACATAATTTCCAGCATTCAGGAGAATAAGTATTTATTTTAATCACTGTGCGCTGCATATGTAATTTTTTTCCTAGGTGAAATTTCTTTTTTAATGGAGGTTGGGTCATGAGAGAGCAATTATATAAGTTATGTGCATGTTACAGAGTAATTTAAAATCAGCTTTAGGTCAATCTTTTTTAATTATCTATTTTATCAACTGTTTTGGACTAGCAATTTAAATAATTGTGTTTGCCTAATACCTGGAAGTGTAATTGCTTTTAGATGGCCTTTATTCTGATCTCAGTATCAGTGCACACTGCGCATGTTTGCATCTGGCTGCGTGGTGACAGGTTCATGGTAACAGCTTGTATAACTTATTTATAAAATGACAAATTATTTTAGGATTTCTTGAAGTTCACAGACTGGAAATATGGAGAAACACCTGCTTGCTGCAGAAAGCTGAAGAGGATCTGCTGAGCTGAAGGGAAACTGCATGAATTGGTGAAGGGAGCTTTGCAAATGCAATAAAGCCCCATGGGCCACCCTTCTGCTGCTCCAGGGTGCAGGCAGGGCTTCATGGCTGTCATTTCTTGGCTACAAAGTCCCTGTGCTGAAATCAGATATGGCCAGGGAGGTTCCCAAAGCCTCACTTGGAGTCCTTAGGGAGAAAAGCCTCCTCCTGGGGTTGGATCAGAGCAGGAGCCAAGTGGAGGTGCCTTGAGTGGTGCCTGGCAAAGCCCAGGGCACACGTGTCCTTCTGTGTCCTGCAAGGACAGCACCTCTCTGTCCTTCACTTGGGGTATTCTTAAGCAAAGACTGCAGAGAGAGGCCCAGGGCTCTTTCCATGCCAGCCCTGAACGTGCCAAGGCTGTCACTGTAACTGCAGGGGGAGTGTCACTCTGCAGCCACCTCTTGACATGAGAGGAGGAGTTCATCACTGCTGTGGAGTCTGGGACACCCAGCTAGAAAGAATAACGAGAGCCTCTGGTAGAAACCAGCCCCTGGTAGGAATTCCCAGCAGAAGGAGCAGGAATAAACAGGTGAATTGCCTCCCAGCAGCCCTGCAGACACAGACTGCAGTGCACACCCAGGCACTGAGCACACAGAGCCCACTCTTTGCAGCACCAGCAGTGGTCAGGGGGTGTGTGCTGGGAGGACAGACAGAAAATAACCCACTGCACCTCAGCTGACAGGGGTGCTGCATTTAAAAATAAGTTACCACATGTGCCTGAATGAAGCCAACCTAGACACAGCCTTCTGACAGACAAATAAACCACTGTGCACCTTTCTCAGAAGGCTACTCCCCCAGTCACTTTCATAGATAATAAAGATACCAGCATCACTCAAAAAGGAAGATACTGGTTTACATTTAGCATCCTGAAATCCTACTCATAGAAACATCCATTTATCAGCTACTTAATGGCCTCTTGCTTAAAGGGCAACTTCTTTTCTAATCTGATGGGTGGTTTCATATTGTCCAGGTCAGTTTTTGGTTTCATTCAGCAGCCCTGTGTAAAGTTGGGATTTTTGGCCCACAATATTCTGAACTGTATTCAGCCAGTAGTGAATATCAATGTTTAAGCTCTGTGCCAGCTCTGATTACTGTTCAGCCTGCTGGGTACAGCCTGTGGGTACATGGCAAATGAACACTTTGGTGTCAGGCCAAGTCTGGCCTGGACAGGGATGTTTAAAGCTTCAATGCTCATAATAAAGCAATATAGCACCTTATCAGTTACTACGAAATTAGCCTCAGAATTGCTGCTGGATGCAAATGTACACAGCATTGACATTTATTTTCCTACCAAGAAAGACTTAATTTTGTTTTTGAGAGTGACTAAGGTATTGGCATAGTGCTTTGTGTTTTTCAAATTGTCTCTATTTGAAAAATGAACTATCCCTCAAGGTAAATTAAATGAACCTTTTTCTTTGTTCCTTCAATCCTTTTGCTGGAAGCCTAGTGCTGTTCAGCTGGAACTGCATGTAAGCCAGAGATAGACAGGTTGCTCCTTTGAGCATTGACAAGCAGCATATAGACAAAAAAAAATCTTAGCAGGAATAAAACTGAACAATTCAGACTAACCTCATTGTCAGAAGAAGTGCAGGAACTTACTGTGCACATGAGGGGATAGGACTTGGTCAGACCATGTGAGGATGCACAGGAGGTCACACAATTTCAGGAATGAAAAGAGAGAAGGGGTAAGTGGACTGGCAGAAAGGATTGTGGTAAGGAGACACAAACCCTAGAGGCCATTTCCACAACTGGTATCATCCCTTAGAAAAATTCTGTCTCCATTTAGACTCTTTCATCCTGCTTGCAGCACCAATTTCACTGAACATACCAATGTTTCTGAGTAGCTTGTTCCTCTTAGAATTTGCAAATGCTGTGGAGTGTTTCTCCATCAACACAAAAGCTTCCTCCTGGCTTTATCTGTCTCTATAAAAAGAGTGCACAGCACACAGAGTGTGTGCAGTTTCCCCCAGCCCAGATCCAGCAGTGCTGGAGAGGACTCACCCTGGCATCCGTTGCTCAGCCCTGGAACAGAAAGCTGCTGCCATCACTTCTGCTCTGCAGACACTCACATTGTGCTCTGCTTCGTGTTCTGCCTCTTTGGTCACATTTCCTACCTGCAAACACATTTTTTGCTTGTTCCCTTTGGCATCCTCTTTATCTGAGTGTGAACACACACGTCTGTGCACACCTCTGTGCTTTTTCCATGAGTTTTTGCATGTGACTGCATGTTTGTATTTCCCTTGTGGTTGTTTCCTTCCTGCTGCACTGAAAAGCTGTAAACATTCCAATTTCTTCTAGCACCCAGAAGCAGCTATGATTACATCCGTGCAAGTTTGGTGATAACAGCTGACACATCCATTTTTGATCACAACTTCTGTGGGCAGCCTGCCTCTCACTCTCTAGCTGGTAAGGAAAAATAAAGGTTCTTCACAAAAGATAAAACTGTGTCAGCTTGCACTCACCTAGGGAGATGCTGAGCTCTGAGACAGGTGAGCTTAATGCTAGGATTGAAGTCACACAGTGTTAAGCTGAAAGCTGCTAACACAATCTTAGGTATATTAGGATCAGGTAGTTACAAGACTCTTAAAATAAATTCCAGAAGTTCTGCTCATATAGTAAAATGATGTAGTTAAACTGAAAATAGACTGAAGTGGCATAAAAAGTATATATTTATGTGGAAATTTTCTGTAATTGCCCTCTGTCTTCACATAAATAGATGCTCACAGCATTTAGTACAGAAATGGTGCAAATCAGAAGTGCACCTAAGCCTTCAGATTTCTTCAATTGGATGAATATTACAGATACCTCTGTGTTTTCTTATCAAAAGCAGCACTGTGATTAGAGACAGGACAGTTGTGTTCTATATATGAATGCATTGCAGTATACATGAATCTAACCCCAGCTAAATTTAAAAAAAAAAGTTAAAAAAATACTGGAACTCAGAAATTGTTATTGAAATCTTAACAGCTGAATTGGACTGGGAGGGTGTACTGTGACCCTGAAACTCCAGTGCTAAAGGAATAGATGGAGAGATTAAAGGAGATAACACAGACGATGGAGATTTCGAAGCCAATGGCTCCTCTGACACTGAAAAGGATTTCCCCTTGCACAGGGAGTTGCACTGCCAGGACTGCAACAGGGAAGTTGTTCCCTGCCTACTCTGCATTTCAGCAGTGCTTAATTTAGCTTAACTTCAGCCACTGGGCCTGAAACTGTCTCAAGCACTTGAGAAGTTCTCTAAGATCAAACATAGATTTTCATATCTATTTGCTTTAGAGTTTATTGAATAATATCATTAAAATCCATGATTGAAATCAGGCTTTACTGGCTGAGAACACTCACAATTTGTCAAGTGCCCTGCATTTACTGCCCAGCATGACATTGAAATGCAGGGCAGTGACATCTTCCCCATCAGCACTGAACTCACCCTTGGCTGCAGGGATTGAGGCTCTGAGGCCAGCCTAAAGAAGAGATTATCACAGAGACATCCCAGCCCTGCTCAAGCCTGGTCTAACAGGAGGGCTGAGGTGGCTGTAGGTCTGTCTCACCCCCAAGTCCCTGCCTCTGCAAGTACAGAGAGAGGCAAGAGAAACCTCTGTCCCTGTGGGAGAGATGTGGATCCAGGAGCCATCAAGGAAAGGAGCAGCCAGAACCAGCAAATGAACAGAGCCAGCATGGTGCCCTCAGCTGGGTTTGACCACAGAGCTCCCCTGTGGCTTTTAAAACCTCCTGCCCACCTGGTTTCCAGTGGAACCCCAGTTTCCAGAGCTGTCTGCTGGGGTTGGTCTCCTGGGTTTTGTTCCAGCAGACACACTGCAGCCCTGTCCTTCCTGCAGGACCTCAGGTCATGCCAAAAGCTGTGCTGTGCAACTGTGGCATGCCCCAAAACTCCTGGAGGAGCAACAGCCCAGCCCAGCAGAGCCATTATCATCTACTGAGTGCACACAGCACAGCATTTGTCCCCCCAGCCTTTAACTGCACTCGGAACAGCTCCAGGGGCCCTGCAGCCTGAACACAATTCCCCTGGACTGTTGGAGCTGTTTCTAGGAAAGGACCACTAGGACTGTGAGCAGGCAGGGTGAGATGCCACTGGTACAAAGTGTGTCACACACAGCAGAGAGGGACCTGCAGTCTGTGGTGAGAGCAGCGTGTGAGGCAGCACTCGGAGATCAGCTCTTCTGACACCCTTCCACACCTGCTGGCTCCTGGGCAGGGCTCGAGTCAGGAGTTAAAGGTAGCAGGGTGCATGGACAAGTCCCACTGCACAACTTTTTGGCAAACTGAGTTGGTTTGAACAGAATGGAGCTCAGTAACCAGTCCTGTTCTGCCACTGTGCCCTTCAGAATCATGTACTCTCCGGAGTTACAACAAATCTCCACGGAGTTACAACAAATGGCTATCACCCCTTCTTGGGGAGTCAATATTCAAACACAACTTATTTCAGGTGAAATTTTTTATCTTTTTTTAGCTGTATCAGAATGCACTGGCACTGCCTAATCTTCTGCTGATTGAATTTAGTGTTTGGATTTTAAAATAAGGGCACGCTCAAGTTCTTAAATTCCAGGAGCACAAACAGCAAGTGAAGTGCTTGCAAAGCAGCTTTGCTGACTGCACCTGCTGGGCTTTGCTGCCATGCATCACTCCTGGGGAGCGTGTGCAGGAACAAAAACACCCAAGTACTGGGGAAAATTCTGTCTGCATCATCACAGTTTTGCAGATTTTTGTAATTTTATTTTTTGTGAGTATGAAAACACGTTTATGGTATGTTTGCAAACACATGTGGGTAATTTTCACATGCTGCCTCTGAAGAGGTATGAAGGAGGTGAACATGGGAGGGCTGAACAACACCTGGTGGTTTCATATGAGATGCTGAGGGTAATGCTTCTTGCATAACAAATCTCCTGTAAGAAACTGAATGAGGCCCTGAGATGGTTTTGAGGCTTTAAATGAAGCAAGGTTAAAACCATGCAGTATTAGCTTTGTCATGTTAAATGTGTTTTCAGTCTCTGCATACACTTACAGGTCTTTTCATTTTCACAAATACGACTTTGAACAATAGACATGCTCTAGGAGTAGAGACAGTATAAATAATAATTTTTAAATTCTCTATAGAGAAAAAAAAAAAAAAAAAGGCAAGATTAGGTTTTACTTCCATCTAAAACTTACCTGACTTCATTTAATTACTTTACAGGACATGAAGAGCCATAAAAGCTGCCACCTTTCTGAACTTGGGGAAATGCAGAGTGGGTGCATAACTCTGTGAAGAACAGAAGGATCTGGGCTCAGGTGATGCTGTTCCATCTCTGCCATAGAGCTGCAGCATAATAAACAGTTCAAAGGGGTCAGAATCTGTAGTGAGATTAAAGGCCAGGAGCAGTACATACAGCTTGTAAAAAAGAGAACAGACAAAGCTGCTTCCTATCACCTGTTGGAGCTGGTGGATTTACAGCCCTGTTTTCTGTACAATTTTAGCTCACAAGAACAATTTAATAATTTATTCTGCATCTGATATCCAGACCTGGAGATCCTATAAACAGCCTCTCTGACTGTTTCAGAAGGAGCAGATTTCCCAGAACTGGAGGACTGGATGCCCTTCAGAGGTTGATATTTAAAAATTGAGACACCTAGAATTTTCAGTCTTAATCAACACCCAACAGACTCATTGTTTGGATCTTTAATCCCACCATTAGGCACAAAAATCTATTCAAAAAATGTGGATTTGTACATTCTACCTTTTTCCAGTTTAAAATTATTCTTATAAATCACACAAAAAGTTCTTCTCTAAGAGTAATCTGACCTGCACTAGCTTGAATGTAGCACCTCATCCTCTGCAGGTACCACTTGCACAGCTTTGTTCTGTGCTGCTCAATTAGCAATGTGTCAAATATCCTTCCCTAGCAATACATTAAATATCAATATAAAGAACACAGATTATCTCATTTGTTTGCATCCTCAGTATCTGAAGTTGTGCTGATTTATCCTGGAGTAGGAAATGCTCCTTGGAGAGCAAGAGCATGGATACAGGGTGTGGCATGGCTGGATGAGCCCAGCCTGCTGAGGCATGGGGCAATAGAGCACATATATATTTTTTTCCCTGCTAGGACATTCTCTTTGCTAGGCCAGGCTAGTGGGTGACAGCCTTTTATAGACACAAATTAATTGCTGATTTGGATACCTACAGTCCAGGCATGGATTGGTATTTTTCCTATGTTGTTTAGTCCAAATAAAGCAAATCTAAAGGAAGAAGGAAAGGCAGGAATATCCAGTTGCAGTGGAAGCAGAGTTTCCTGCACTATTCTTGCCTCAGGCATGGCTGGAACAGCTTCACTGGTGCCACACTGAGTCTGTCCTACACCCCCAGGTCATCACCTTTTCATCCTGTCAGACATTACAGCCAATGGCCAGGAGTGATCCCCCAGGGAGCCAGGGAGAGGGGCCAGGAGAGGGTGGTGACACTGGGGCACAGTGTTCTGCGTGTCTTTGTCTGCTGCCCCCCAGCCCCAGGCTCAGAGCTGCCCCAGCCTTTGGCCGAGCTCACAGCCCAGCAGGGAGGGGTGGCTCCAGCTTCTCCCACCCCAAGTGCCACAGCCCAGCACTGCTGTCAGCTGCCAGGCACAATTCAATCCCTTCTGCAAAAGCTCTTTATAGCAGCATTCGTACATAAATTAATGAAAGATCAGAATATAAAGATGTTCATTTTTGATTAGTTGCCCATTTACAGGAAATTCAGTTAAAACTGTTTAGTTTTATCATCACTAGACAAAATAAGCATGACAGGATATTTTAGCCTCTGGATTATGTAGATAACACACAGAAATGTCATTTACATTTTCATTCTTTTCACAGAGCAACAAACCCATGCTTGCAAGCAAATTAAAATTCAGAACTTAATTGGATTTTTATATTCTCTTTAAACAGGTAATATTGTTTTTCTTCTTTTTATTATTGTATCTGAACACTGGATTTCATTTTGAGAGTGTGCCACTGAAGGTGAGAGGCCCTCTGTGCTAAATGGTTCATTTAACACCATTAAAATCTATGTTTCTCCAACACGTTTGAGGATTTAGATTGTTGAATGCCAGCATTTCAGTATTGTTAAACAACAGAAAGGCTATGGAAAATTGCTTTCTTGGGTGTATTCATGTATATACTTATGTGTGTATATATAGCCACACAAACACATGCACATATATTATTTATCTGTGCACAAATACACTTATACACATGTTTATATATATGTATGTCTATCTATGCATGCAAATGCAGACAAAAGGTTCCAATAATTTATCTCTGCACACTCACAATTTGCCATAACTTGACAAGCGATTTGAGAAAAAAATCCCAAAACACATATTTTGTTTGACTATTTCTCAAAACCTACTATGATATGAAAACAATGGAAATAATTCACTCTTTCCCTTTTTTTTTTTCCTTCTTTCTGCTTATCATGAACTATACTAAGGTGGCAATTTCTGATCCTGTATATAAGGTCAGGTCTCTGATAGTGACAGTAAAGCCCAGTCTCTGCAAATGCAGATTGCAAAACCCAGGTCTCCCACATCCCACTGAGGGGAAAGTCATATTGAAGAGTAAGAAATATCTGTGAGAAAACTTCATATTTTCATTGAAGAAGGTACCGAGAATGGCACTCTGGTATGAAACAGCATTTTTAATGGTGAGCAGAGAGAAAAGTCACCTTGATGAGGTCACCTCCTGGTGATGTGGCCACTACTTACTGTGTTGGAGAGGAGCAACAGTGCCAACAAATCTGCACTTCAGATCTCACAACTCACTTCTGTGGCACTGGAATGGAAGGCTTCACTCCAGACAAGTCATTTGCTTCCAGGAAAATATCTGAAATGATAAAAATGTTAAAAGATGAGAACATTTCTTGGCCAGCAGTTCTGGCTGCTCTCCTGGGCGCTCTTGGCACAGTGGGAATCAGGGAGGTCATTCCTGTTTTGTCCTGCTTTATCCCAGGGTGACAAAAGATTTCTTGCAACTTTACATCTTCCCACTCATGTAATGAACACTTCATGACCCTGAAGAGCCTGGTGAAGTGGAAGCATGATTCAAAAATCCTCAGTGCTAAGCTGATGCCTTGGGAAGGCTGACCTGGAACAGAGACTGGACAGAGCTAGAGAATAAAGTAGGTATTTATTGAAAGGCCTTTGGGGTACACCTTGGGCAGGACAAGAGCCTGGCCAGGGCTGCACTCCAGGTGGACTAAAATGGTCACAAAATGGACTAACAGTCACTTAGGGTGACTAAGTCTAAGACTAAGGTCTTACACTTTTATAGGTTTTGGTCCATATAAATATTGGGGTTTAATTGTCCAGTTGCAGCTTCAGGTTGTGAGGTCCCATCCTTCCTGTTCCTCCCTTCAGTCCACCCTTGTTTGTGCTTTTGGTCCTGAAAGTTGTCCCTGGTCTTCAGCAGGAAAAGGATTTGTTTTGTCTCCCTACTCTGTGAAGAGAGCTTATCAGCACTTAATGTGAGGCTCAGAACTGCACAACTAGGCAGCACAGAACCTGAAAAACATGGAAGCTAAAACCCAAGGCATCAAAACAAACAGGCTCACCCTAATCCCAGCTCTTCCTCTGCTCTGGTTACTCCTGGCCAGCACAAGTCAAACATCACACCCACACCTGAAAACTCACCAGTGCAGATCTGTGTGGGGTGAGGCAGGAGCAGAAAGGCATTGCTGAGAGCCTAATTATAAAACTGCCAGCACCTTTGGGAAATAACTGACCGCAAATGTCAGCTCATCAGCAGGGTTGGAGCATCCTGGCTGAAGTATAAAATTCTCGGCATTAAAAACTCCACACTTCACATTGTATCATTTTCAAGTGCATGACTTAAAGCTGATCATGCCAGACACCTTCCCATATCTTTTGTGTTTTCCCTTCTGAAACCGATGATGCCAGTTTTAACACCTGCCACGAGCACATAGGTGTGTAAATTAAGAATGTGCTTTGCCTCCTCTGCGCTGACCTTCCTCACAGATTATTACTGCACTTACATCTACCTGAGGCAGAACCTCCACACATTCAATGCAAGAAATGTATGCATAAATATGCAACAAATCCCTTGCATCATTTGAAGGTTTGCCCCTCATTTTATAAGCTGTGTTTATTACAGATTGCAACACCAGTAAGGACTTGGAGTTACTTTTCAAAAATTAACCTTTTCCAGACAAACAGACACCTAAGTAATAAAGAAATCAAGGAATAAAGTCCCAGTTTGGTGCTACTTCTTCTTCAGGATTTTGCCTGGCTGGTTCTCTGCCTTCCTTGGGAGTTGAGAATCAAGCATATGAGTCTGTCAAAAAGCCATTTTTTCCTTATTTCTGCCCAGACTAAAAAAATTATTAAATGAACTTTTAACAAGAAAATCTGCTCCCACTGGGATATCAAATCTAGCTTTGTAGTCATCAAAGCTGTGTCTAATTCAAATTGCTTTGGCATAACTGTCAAAATTTGCTCTTCCCTGCTGATTCATCTCAGATGTGTGGCATTTTTCCCTTTTGATTAGCCAGAGATGGGCCTGGCCAGCCTCGCTCACACGTGATTCCAGCACAGGTCTGTGCAAGGTGGGGCAGAGCCATGAACTGCTCTCCCATCCTCCTTGCCAGCCTTACACTGCTGGAACATCCAGAGAACATGGAAAGGAAAGAGGCCCACAGAAACAGTCACAGTGAAAGTAATTTTTCATTTTTAAAGAGTTTTCTAAGCATTCTTTCCCCTTTCCTACTTTTTTTTTTTTTTTGGTTTTGCTTATAATTAAAATTTTTTCTGTATAATAATAAGTCAAAGTTCTCTTTAAAGCACAACCTCCTATGAAGCTAAAAAGTAAAACACAGTTGGCAAGAGAATTTTTCATTTGTATCTCCAATGTTCCAGTTGGAAATCCCCAGTGACAATGCTGATCTGTGCCATGATCAAAACCCCCAAAACCAGAGATGAATTTTGGGATTCAAAGGTCTGTTGACATTAAATAGAAACTACAGATGTACTTTTCTTGCATTTGTAGTTTTCCTTGTGTCATTTTTTTAAAAAAATAAAGACTTTCTGAGTATACCCAGTATCTGTTTCTCTGGCTATGGTGTAAGCAGTTAAAATCATCTCTTTTTGTTCTGTGCAAGTGACTGGAGTGACCTTGCAGAGTGCTCATCACCACCAAGCCACATAATTCTATTAGAAAAAGGGATACCCATCAGCTTTTGACCAGGCACTTTAGCTAATTGTATTAATAAGACTAAGTGAAATTCAAGTGCTCTCCAAAAGAAAAAGACATTTATCAGTAACTCTCTGTAGGGCTGGAGGATGGAATTATTTCTGTTTTCCAGGTGACAGGGGGGGGCTGCTAAGGGATTTACCCAAAGTCACTCAAACTCCGTGGTTCTGACCAGCCCCTCCTTGCCTTGCAGGGTTGGGGGAGATCCTAACCCCTGTGCAAGGTAAATGTGGGGTCTGTAAGGAGCCAGTGGCTGTCAATCCTGCAGGGAACTGTTACTGGTCATAAAATCCAACTCCCAAAAGGAGCCATGGAGCTGCAGAGCTGTGCAGGAAGCAGCGCCAGCAGGGAGGAGAATTCATGTGAGTCTCCAGAGCTGAAACACTTCAAAATGTCACGGCAGGATGACAGCCCACAGGCAGAGTTGTCTCTGCAGGGCTGGGACGTTTCATGGAGCACACATCCCACGCAGTTATCCTGGTGCTGGGACTGCAAACATTTCCTCCCTGCACAGCCAAGGCAGGGCCTGGGCTCCCAGCGGGTTTGACACCAGAGCACCTGGGGCCACCCCCATGGGGATGCAGGGGTGGGTGGGGGAGTGCCCAGGGCTGCCCAGAAATGATGTGTGTTGTGATTCTGCACTCTCTGGCTCTCACACGGCATCTTTTAACCTCTGTGTGTGCCTACTCTGGAATAAACTCCTGTAAAGCTCAGATACATGCATTTTAAAAAACCCATGTTTATGAAGCCATCAGCAATACATGGGAGAAAAAAAAACCCCAATTTTTCTCCCAATTTTAGAAAACTTTGTGTTGTTGAAATGGTTTTCTTTTGAACATCTAATATTGATGCTTAGGGGAAAAGCAGCAGCAGGAAAAGGATGTCAAGAAACACCATTTCAAGTCATGGATCATAATCACTGGGAAACAGGAAGCTGGTGATATCCTTTTCACTAAAAGGAAAACAGTGGGGAAAAGTTCCTTACTTGCTTTCACTAGCTACAAATTAATTTTATTTCATTAGATTTTACTTTAAAACTGATGTCAATGAATTGATCATAAATCTAACTCCTTGAAGACAGACAGTTGAAAGGATTTAATTCAGATGTGTGATTTTATAGCTTTAAGGTTACTGTAGCAAGGAGTTTATGGCTGTCATATTACCCCTAGACAAGCCCAATATAGGTCAGCACAGCTATATATTCTGGAGTTCCTCAAGTACATGTATTTTGCATACTTCTGCTTCCCTCCCCCCCAAACCAAAAAATTTTCACAATACTCACAACAATCTCGACACCTCTGGCTCTAAACCCCTCAGAAAAGCGCTGCAGGGACACCAATGTTCCTTGCACTTCCAGAGAAGTGTCCAGGTGCATTAATGAGCCATTAAAATGTGCCACCTGCCCGTGGCTGCTGCCGGGAGCTGTCAGAGGCAGGCGTGCTGCGACTCTGCTCTCACTTGCAGAGATCCGTGTGACGCCCCTGGACTGAACCCACTTTAAAACTTTCTGCCTGGTGAACGGATTAATTTGTAGCAAGATCTGAAAGCCATGGATTTTCCATACCTTATCTCCAGCCTAAAATATAAGCTCAATATCTCTAATGCCTCAGAGACGGGGCATGAAGGTGGAACGTGCCCTGTGCGCGGTTTGTGCGCGCTCCTCCTGCCGCTCCCGTTTGTTGTTTCACCACCTCACCACCCCATGCAGCATCTCAGCACTGGCAGCTTGATGCAGGGACATCATCCTAATCTCAGCTATCAGATCCAGCTCGATTTGGGCCATACATTGTCCCCCCTGTGCTCCCCAGACGTAGCTCAGCTACCCCTGCTCAGGTCAGGTCGAGTTTGGAAGGAACACAGAAGGTCACCAGCAGCTCACAGCAAATCTCCTGCTGATTCTATGCCAAAAAACTACTGCTTCCCCCCAGAAGAAGTCCAGCTCTCTGGCAGGTTTTCCAGCTTCTACCTCTTTTCTTAAATTGGATTTCAATAAAGTAGTCACATATCCACACTGTTTAGAAACTGAGTGCATTTTCTAAAAGCTTTGTCAGAAAGCAGTCAATGAGCCCAAAATTAAGCTATGAAATACTCTGTATTCACATATTACAATGCAGGAATTGACAGGTAACAATAAATACACTCACAAGTATTATAACAATAAATACAGCCTGACGGGGAAGGATTCTTTTTTTTTCCTGTTCTCTGGACTTCTGAGACATAGCCTTGCTTTGAAAATGTTGGTTTAGAATTCATTAAGAAACAAGAGCAAACAATCTCAAAATTTCTCCTCTTTCTTCTTGAAAACCCAGTCACAAGTACTGCATGATTTTAAGGCATGAGAGATTTTGATTTTTCCAGTAATTCTGCTATCTAATTGTGTTGCTTTAATTAGCTATCAGCAGCACTTAATTTATTTCTAGTGTATTGTTGCCAGCTTTTTACATATCTCTCCCAAGCTGTGAAAAAAATCTCAAAAATAGACCTACAAAAATTAATCTTCCTGTTCCCTGTGCAGAGATATTAAAATGGTAATTGCATTCTTTATACCTCTAAAACCTGGTTCTACTTCTAGATACTTATCTGAAAGCCCAATGAAATTGTATGATAGCAATTGTTGATGGTACTAACACATTACTGGAAGTTATTGAGATCTGATAGTAATCATGATATTGTAAAATCTTCACACATTGAGGCCATAGTTCATCAATGCCTTTGATTTTTATACTGAAGGGTGATTGCCTGGACAAATAAACTCCACTTATTAATTCTTAGCATCATATTACCTTTACTTCTTATAGTACAAGAAAAAATCTTGTAATTTCAAAGGTACTATACTCAGCTGGAAACACAGCAATTTCCTAAAACCCCATGCCTTAAACACTGCTTCCCCACAAGCAGGTGGGTGATATGGTCAGAACCCATTTTATGTCTTCCTGGAATTCCCTTCCCACAGAAATCCCTTCTGCTCAAAAGCTCACAGATTGCCAGGACGTGCCTGCAGTTGGGTGCTCACCCCTTGGAAAGATCAGACTCACCCTGAGACTCTGATTGCAGCCTTATCTTTTGGGGTTTCTCAGAGGAGTTCTGTGATGTGGGGTCTGGCAAAACCAGCCTCCCCTCACACACCAAACACTCCTCCAACAGGAAGGGTGGTGGGCTTTTACCCTTTGATATCAAGTTATCTGAAAGTTTTTTCTTAGCCAAGAAAAGCTAAGCAACAATTATCAACAGTTTAGCTGGAGGCACCCTCCTTACTTGTAACCCAGACAGGCTCTCCATCAAATGGAGATCTTTTGGAAATTCAGTATTTTTATTCCAGAGAAAAAGGTATCAAAAAAAAGGGAAATAAGTGAACAGGTTACACTCTTAAAAACTCCTCTAGTATTTGGATATATTTCAGTATTGTTTGGCAACTTCTCACAATAAGCAGTTTCAAATGGCCTAAAGTAATTGCAAAAGAAACTCTGTTAACAGACACTGATGAGGGAAACTATTAAAATTATATATACAGTTTGCTCTGATGAATCTCCCTACTTCACTTTTGCAGCAAATAATATAGTTCCATGTTGTTTTTTTCCTTTCACCAGAAGTGTGAATTATAGTCCCATAAATTTGCCCTTACTGTCAATTAAATTGAATAAACATTGTGTGAGTGAATTAGGAAGAGATACAAAGCAATTCAATACCAGGATTAGTTATGAGTAAGACTTTTTAATGAACATAAATTGATACAATTAAAATAAATTTGGTTTTATGCTTGTGAAGTAGATGCCCTGCAAAACAAACACAGGGCCAAAGCTACCATCTTCCCTCAGATTAAATGGGAGCTTCCTGCTCTTTGGGATTTCAGAGATCTCTAAGGCTGGAAGATGCAGCCTGCTCTGCTAAAGGAATGCAACAGAGGAGAGACAAACTTCAGCTTTTTGTTAAATTTAGTTTTTCTCCCTAGCATCACCTTCTTTTTACAGAAGGAAATGAGTAAATAAAAAAGCCTTTCAACATTATTCTTTATAGGCTGGCAGTAACCAGTCAGTCACTTCTCTGAATTCTCATTTTTGCAAGTTGTGATGCAGTCATATGTCAAGACCACATTTAAAATCAACGTGCAAGGTGAGGAAAGCATTTTTACTGTTACAAAATCTCCCTCTCCCTCTTTTTTTTGTGTCCCTGGAACAACAGCAATAAGCTCACCATCATTTTTGACTGTGCATCAGTCAAATGAATCATGTGGACCAATCTCCCACCCGACAGCACACCATGCTTTTCTTCACCTTCTCCTGGGCTTGCCTACATTCCCAAGCTAAAGCCCCATTGTTTTTGTCAGACATATTCTCAAAATCACCTTCCATTTCAGGAGTTCTCCCTCACATGGCAAAATTATTCTGAGAGAGAGGATTTTTTTGTGTGCACAACAGCATCATTGACAATTAGTGCCTTTGGCATTCCCCTCTACAGAGAGAGGAATTTCACTCTGTGGATAAATAGAGAGCTTAGGTTTCCAGGGCCGTCAGCCCTTAACAAACAATAAACACATGCACCAGTGTAGAAGGGAATATAAATCAGAACAGCAACTTGAAGGCTCTTTCTTAATAACACAATGCATGTTTATCTCCAGGAAAAGAAGGCCCAGCAGGTAGCAAACACCACAAAATTCCCACACATGGCATTGTCTATGGCTTTTAGAAAGGTAAAACATGCTTGAATAGATGTTAGTGTTCTTAACACCAGAGGCCTGCATGCTCAGAGAAAGGCAATCACAGCACACTGTTTCTCCCGAGGCACTACAACCTATTGTTCCTCATAATTGCAAGCATAAGATTTAAAAACCTTTTCATTGCCTTGATGAGTTGGTTTGCAAACTGGCAGCATACCAACCACTGGCTTAGGCTGTGTGACACCATATGGACAGTCCTTAAATCCCAAAGCACACCCTCCACCCTCAGAGGATGATGCCTTTGATAAAGGCAGATCGTTGGGAAGCCTGATTCCATGATTTACAGAATGCTTTTAGGGTGAGACAGTTCTGCTCCTTTCAGGGGATAAATTTTTCCCTTCTCCCCCCTTCCCCCTTCTCTCCTCTGATTTTTCAAGGTTATTATCTCAATGCTTTTTCCTTGGTACCAATTCCTCTGAACTTGAGCTCACAATGACTCACAGCAGGGAGGCACAGAGAGAGCTACCACCAGAAGCTTTCTCCCTGGAGGAGCTTCACAATGCTGCCTATTATGTAGCAACTCGAAACTGGCTTAATGGCATACATCTCTGACACATGCCTTCTCTCCTTTGCTCACCCCAGGGACCCCAGGCACGGAGATGGATCTCCACTCTCCCTATCCCACCCTGCCCACTGCAGAGGTGTGTGAAAGCCTGCAGGGCTGCCAATCTCTGGACTGCAGCAGTGTCTCCCAGCACTGGTGTTTGCAGGGTTGAGCTGGTGAGCTCCAAGCCTCAGGTCAGCCCAGTGTTCACCCACCAGTGAAAGCCCTTAGCAAAAAAACAGCCCACTTAGTGAGGGGTTAAGTTTGGGGATGTTTTCCTCAGTCATACTCATCCCACAACCCCCAAATTCAGAGGTGCAATGCAGTGGAGAAGACACCAGAGAGGCTTTGGCTGTGCTGCAGTGTGGGTTAAAAGCTTGTTTTCTGAGGCTTGGTAGAAGGACCTCCTGGTAGAAATGAACCGTCCTTAGCAGAGGATCTCTCCTATTGCAGTTTCAGGTTGGCCATCCCTCCCTGCACTCCCACACAGGAGAGCACGGATACTAAGGACAGACAACCACAAAATACTGGAATGAAATCCACTCCCCCAGCCTCGTTAGTGACAAGAGCACAGCCCATCATGCCTCCACGCAGCCCTGCAAAGCTTGATCACAGAGCAGGCTGACAACCACGGCCATTGCATGGGACTGGCACCTCAAACTAACCCACCAGTCATTTAAATCTATCTATTGTTCCTTCTAAATTTCTCTCTCCCAAAACCCACGGCAGGTGAAATCCAATACCATGCACTGAGTCACAAATAGCTATTCATTTCAAGAAATCTTTCACCTGAATCGTTTGTTAGAAGCTTCTAAGGAAAACACTGGGTAATAGAAAGTGTAGGTGAAATGACAAGTTGAACTGATTGCACACAATAAACAAAGCACCTGGGGTTTCAACGTGCCACAGCTTTGTTTGGATGAACAGGATAATGATGTAAGCCTAGCAGTGGTCCAAGATTACAGGCTACTACTCAGTTCTTCTATTAAATTCACCATGTGATGCTGAGCCTTGACTCTCAGCTTCTTTTTCCCTTGACACATTTACTTCTGTGTTATTCATTTGCAAGAGAGGGACCTCAGAAGAAGGCCTGCCTTCCTCCACAGATTCTGTCTCTGTTCTGGTCCTGGTACCATAACCCCTTGATGACACAACTAGTAATTCTCTTAACATGTAAACAACTGTTACTACTAACAGTTATAAGAATAGAAATAATTTTGCATTGTACAATCTCGTGGCCCATACAACACACTCTGTCGCAGTTCAGACATTAGTCACATTAAGTCCAAGATCACAAGGGTGACATTCAACCCTTGATGACCAGACACAGGGTGCTGGTTGACTGCTTACAGCAAAAATTGTTGTTTACAAGGTACTGTAGAGATGGCAGCTTTGCACTATTAAAAACATATTAAATTAATTGAATTCAAACAAACAACTACAAGAACAGAAAGGGGAACAGTATGAAGCTGCCTTTACAGTCAGCATTTAAAGACAAATCCTCCTCATGAGGTGCAGCACACACACACAGATGGGGCAGGTCCTTCTCTGGCTTTCTCTGTAACCTTTATGGGAGGAGATGAGTGGAAGTGTAGTAAATGGGGATCTTTTCTCTTGTACCCTCACCCATTTTAGCAACCTAAGAATAGCCCAGATTAGTTTCACCACTTTCCAGCGTGGATTGCTCCCCTCAGGGATAAATGCCTGCAGAATGTGTCAGCTGGTAAGCCATCTTTTCAGACTGACAGGGAAAGGTGAACTACTCCATGAACATCCAGGAGCTCTGAGGCACATGAGGGCTGGGGGCATATGAATGTAGCCCAGAAAGGGTGCAGCAGTTTGGCAAAACTCCAAGGTAAAACAACATAATACTTAAAACCTATACAAAATGTAAAACAAAAACAAAAACAAAAACAAAACCACCCACAAACAAACAAAAAACCCACAAACGAACAAAAAAACTTCCCGGTGGAGGAAGTCAAGGTCTTATTGTGCAACTTTCTCCTTCATGCCACAGATTATCTTTTCCTTCAGTATTTTGTGGTTACATTACAGTATGAAGTGAGGCTTTCTGCAAAACAGCAGAAATTTCAAGCCTGGCTGCATGGCAGAGTAGAGGAACACGTGCCCTGGCACAGCACCACCAGCAGTCTGTTGGCAACAGGCAGCTGGATTAGGCATAAACCAAATTAACAAGGCTGGAGAAAGAATATACTGCCTTCCCCCAGGGCACGTTTAAAAGGCTTCAGAGCTCAGCGGATCAGCAGAGCCACCAGCTGCTGAACTGTGCCCTGTCCTGGGCCAGATGCAGGGATACCCCTCAGTCCCAGCCCTCAGATCTCTGGGGCACTGCTCCAGCATCCTGTCCTGCTGCTGTGCAGAAGGAGAAAGGTTCATTAGGAGTTTCTGCCTTCCCTCTGTCAGACTCTTCTTGAAACGACTACAGCCCTGAGCTGGCCTGACACTGCTCACGTCTCTTCTGCTCAGCATAATCCCTCAGCTAATTGCTGTATGGGAGAGGCACCTCTTCCCAGGCATGAGGCAGTGCTTGGAACATGAATATTTCATAAATGAATACAGACTTTTCAAAAATTATTAACAGATTTCTGCAATCCATGTTCAAGGATTGCTGTAAAATAAGGCAGAGCTGTGCTTTCAGGGTCTCACTTTCCACTCTCAGACTGATCCTGACAGTATTTAAACCATGCAGCTACAGGCTTATTATGCAGTATTAATACAACAGATCTCAAGGATATTTATCGACTGCTGCTGCTAAGAAGAATTTTGAAATGCTTCCTTGATTCCCATTAGATCCTACACTAAGGTAACATTTCCCAGGAGTTTATTTGTATTTCAGAGAAGAACACACTGACCATGTTCACCCTTTCCAATATTTCTTACAGACACAAGGGATTATTTACCCACGCTTGCATGCAAATATCTCATCTAATTCATTTTGTTCTTTTATAATGCTGGTTAAATAAAGCTTTTCAGGGAAACAGAGTCTGTTTCAATTTATCTTAGTTGAAACTGGGACTATAAATCTCTTCAGTTTCCTTTATTGATCTTAGACAAAATTACAAATATAAATTACAGCTGCTGCAAATTAAATGTTCTAATGACTGTGTTTGAAAGCAAATGCAATGGAGTCAATAACACATTAGATAAGACACTATGAGAATAGCACAGAGCAACCATTCCCTGCTGAAAGCAAAAGGATTTCTGTGGAAACTCACAGCCAGGGGCTCCCTTTTCCCACAGCCATGCTTTCCTATCCCTGATTAATATATAAAATTAGCTACACCAGATCTACAGGACTTGCAGATGGTTCCATGCAGCCATCAGAAAAACTCATCAATTGGTTTGATAGACACCATCATTTCAGAGCCAACAGCCAGAAGAGGGTTGGTCCTGAAAGTCTTTCTTCTACAAAAATGGAAGGCTTGGGCTGAAATTGTATTGAGACCCAGAAAGTTTGTACTCTGAACCAAGACAAGAATCCAATACTGGCATGTGGTGCTGAATCACTGCATTCAAAGAGGCAACACATATTCTCTACAGCCCGTGCTGCAGGAGATAAACATATCTCCAGCTCTGCTGTCCCACCAGTTCCCTGCACTCTTTATCTCACTGAAAGCACTGGTCACAAGGTCATGCTTTACAAGGACAAATATCAAGTGATGCTGCTTCAGGTGTGATATATTTCTCCTGAAGAAGCTCCTATTTCACAAAGCAGCATAATCATCAGTTTTCTACACGGCTGACATTTAGACCCTTAAGCACAAAGGTATCTGTTTACCAGGTCATGAAATTGCAAGTATAATATCAGTGGCTGTGCTGTGCTTGACAAAACCGTAAAACATTTCATTTTGCTGCCTAGTGAGCTTTCAAAAGCCCCGACACTGGAGAGGAGACAACATTCATGTTACCATCAAAGTATTTCAAAACACCTGCTTTTCTGTCTGTGATCTGTGGACATGCATTTTTCCTTCACTCCACTTCTGCCACTCCTTTCTGATACAGCCAGCACTGCAAATATCCAAGAAAACTGATTCCTTTTATGCTTTCTTAAGTTTTATGTGATCAAAAAGCCTCTCTGAATAAGTATAACTGTGTATAGTCAAGGTATTAACATTCCTGCAAATTTTGTGAAAAAGGCACCTTGGTAAGTAGACAAATGAGCTCTCCATTTATCCATAGATAAATGCAGGACACGGGCTCTGGAAATCCTGTTGTCTTTGCAGCTCACAGAACTAATTGCTTCTAAGCAGAATTCAGCTGGTTTGATAGACACCGTGGATTCAGGGCCTCACAGCCATTAAAATGTTGCTGCTGAAAGTCTGGCTTGTAAACCCACCATGAGCACCCAAAACTGCATCGACTGTGAAACCACAAGGACTTTGCACTCTGGACCAAGCAGGAATTTAGCAGTGGCATGAACTGCTGGTCAGAAGGGCAGGTCTGATGGACCCTCCCAGCCTGTGAGCTGTTCCACAGATGGAACTTCTCCTCTGTGCCTAAAACAGGAGATAGACCCTGATTTTGTCTTCCCTCATCTTGCAACCTAATAAACAAAATAACAACTGGAGCAGCAATCTTTGTCTACTGCTTGTTCTCTGGTGTCAGCCAAGCTGCTGCTGAGCAGAAACCTCCACAGATATCTGGTATCACTGGCATCTCTATGTTCTTGGAGGAAGAAGCTGGATTTTTTTTTTTCTTAAAATAAAAGCATTCATAAAAGCTTTCCAAATCATTGCAATGATTCAGGTACCTTCTGCTTTAATGGTGAAATTAGTGGACATCTCAGTCATGTTCTAAATTTCATGTCTTGGCTGGTAGACCAGCATCTCCAAGAGGAAAGCACAGGAGCTCCTCTGAAGGGTGTGGATGGCCTCTGATGTAGAAAGAGCATTTATGTAAATGAGAATTAGCCTCTGACACTATTTTTTGCTCTTCACTGAACATCAGTTTGTGGAATTTCATTCATGATTTACTTTGACCTTTAGCTGCACTTGATATTTTCTTATACCAAAACCTGACACTTCATAAAGAAAAATTCAAGAAAACATCAGCCAGCAATCTAAACATCCAGAGGAAGGGCAGATCTCATAGGCAACTGATAAAAACCATTCCTTGCTGACAGACTGGGTAGATCCTCCCTACTTCAACCTGAAGCTGCCCAAAGCAGGATCTTCTGCCTTAACACCACTGTTTATGCTTATTCTCTCTCAAAATGCTCAGGTCTTTTGGGTAACAGTGCTGTATACACCTGCCTTTGGGGAGACTTTCCTCCTCACCATTAACATGAGTGAGCCCAAGACACTCTGCATTGTGCACTCATGCATGTACAAATTTCAGTAAGTATCTTCCACAGGAACATTCTGCAAAAATCGTTTGCTGGATGCAAATGTTCATCTGAGAGAATTATCCACATCCGGCAGTAAATGCTGCAATCTCGGTGTTAAATGGCAAGGAGACAATTACAAAAATGAGGTTAAATACCTTTCCCAATCCCTACAAGCTGTAAGGCCTGAAATGTTTGCCCTTAGAATTGTAACTGGGCAGCCCAGGGTCTGGGTGACAGTGAACCAGAGAGGAAAGAACTGGCATCCCTGGCCCCTCAGCTCCTGTTATTGGCAGAAGGTAAAAGCACACCCTTTTTGTTCAAGACTCTCATGGAGTTTTGCCCAAAAAAGGAACATGAAAATGTCTTTGATTATATTTAAATATTTCAGAGAGGTGACCAGACTTTGGAAGTTTAATTACCTTAAGCCATGAGAGGGCAGAGAATTGAGGGCAGTGACAGAGAATGAAAAGGAGAAAAATGAACTTTTTTCCAGGACAACGGAATGTTACTATTTATGAACCTGCAAGAGAATTAGAGCTGAAATAATTGGACAGAAAAAGATATTTTAATTAATGATGGTAATTCTTACGAAAGGAACCAGATTGCCAGCCCTGGAAACTGCCAGTTCATTTTATCCACAATGTCCATACAATCTCAATGAGGCTATTTCAAAGATCCCCAACACAGGACATTATCCTGAGCTGAGCTGTTCAGTTTCTGATTGCTCATACATCTTGTCTTTTGCTGCTGCTGAACATTGCAACATGAATAGTTGTTCACTAAATCAATCCCACGGTACAAGCAGATCCTTTGACATGGGCCAATTGATCTCTAACATCTTGAATCTGATTATAGCAGTGACCAAGAACCACAAAAACTATTGAAATAAATGTAAAGCCACCTAGGTTCAAATGGCTGCTACATCAGGGTCTCAGCCTGAGGAATTCACAGTAAATTGATCGCCAGCTTCCTCCAATACCTAAACAACCCTTAAAAAAAGCCAGACCACAGCAACAAGGACCAAAGGGGGAAAAAAAGGAACCTTTCATTCAGATAATGCCATTTCAGTTAACTTCTGATCATTCTGTTTAGATACATCAGTCCCTTCATCCCAGTCCTGATGAGTGTCATAGCTGTGGGAGACAGCAGACACCACATTTTGCAAAGAGCAGCAGCTGCAGAATTTGTTTCCAAACTGGAAGGTGAGGAGGAAGCTGGGGGTTTTTTTAGTAGTGGATACTAAAATCCTGGAGTAATGAAACATTACCAGAAGCCTTTCACCATCTACCTTTGCACATCCTGTTCTCCCTGCTTTTGCAGCTGGCTGGAGAATTCCACCTCCCAGAAGTGCTGAGCAGACCAAGAGATTTGGGGTTCAAGTTCCCTGGTAGAAGGACAACTGGCCTGGCTTGTCCCTGAAATTTGATTTCCAGTCCCCACTGGCTTAGCAACACAGCTGCCTTAAGCTAAACACCTTGCTGTGGCTCTCATAACATCCTGTGGCAAAGACAGCAATGATTTTCACTACTTGAGCCTAATATGAAATAGATTAAGTCACATGTATCAAATTCACTTTAACATGAGTATTTCTATTACCTGGGTCAGAGAGTCTGTGCAGTTGCTCTTCAGAACCTGCTGTTATTAATTCAGCAATTACAGCTTTATGGTGGCAGGAAATCCTCAGTGTTTGAGCTGGGACTGGGAAGCTGTAATTCCGAATGGGACATGACATGAATTACTGGATTGCTGTAATTTTTCAGCTTTTCATGCATTTTCACTGCATATATTAAAAATACAGCTACTAATTCACTTTTAATTATGCTAATTCAAAGACAGTAAGACAAGAGATGGATGAGTTTTCGAATGCTTGCTCTGCCTGGCCACCTGGGGTTAGCACAGAAAATCCACCAGCTAATCAGGTAACCTGGCCCACCACGCTTCTGCTTGCCTGAGTGTACAAAAAATTACCTCGTTTTAGTATTCTGCACCATCACAAGAGCACAGAGCATGGGAAATAAATTGTCAAACAGAGGGAAAGCTGGGCAAAGGCAAACCTTCTCAACCTGCCTTTCCCCTTCCTTTAGGTGTTAAGGACAGCTGATACACAGCTGGCCTCACGTCTGACACCCCATAAAACCTCAGAGGCTTTCAGGCTTTCAACACGCTTTCTAATTTGGCCATTCTCATCCTCAGCCACCATTTCTTAATAAAAGGAAAAATTTGCCCAATACAGATATTAAAGAGAACTTTTAACTAGAATATTCTAACCAGGGCCATAGTGTGCATCATCTTCCACATTCTGCAGCTCTCTCCTTGGCTTCTTTTCTGTTTCTTAGCAAAATCTCTGGCTGCAGCCAGCTTTTATTTGCACGAGTCCATACACAGATCTGTGAGTCTGTTACACTGTTTTCAAAGATGTTGCTAAACTCTAACATAGCAAGTACAAGTAATGATGTCTTGTTAAAAGTCTAGTAGCTGTATCTAATAGCTAAAGTGTTCAGTGTGGTAATTACAGAGGCGAGAGACTGCTGAACATGTGCAAAAAAGGAAATAATTGGAGTAGCAGTAATGCAGAAAACGTCTCCAAGCCTAGAGCAATTGTTATTTTGCCCTCCTACTGATGTGCTACTTATTGAGGATACAGTGGTTAGAACCCAGCTCTCTTTAATGAATGCTAAGTTCAGGTGTTTTCCATCCAGAAACCCCAAGGCTTCACATCCAGTACATACACAGTTTAGGCTGCAGAGATAAAATTACTCAAGCACCTTATTGCCTTGCCCTGAAAGATTACATCTGCCTCTTTTCCCTGGGAGCCTGGGAGAACTTTCATGCAAAGCACATTAGCATTGCAAATCTCCAGCAACCTACTGAAAAGAGGGTGCTAAGGAAGGCTCACAAGACACTGCTGTGCTGAGTCCTTTACATTAATATTTACAAACCAGGTGGAAACTTTTCATTTTCTCTAATCTCCTCATCCTGCTTTCTCCACCCAGAGATCTCATTGCTAGTTTCGCTATCTTCTTTAAAGGTGATTTCTTGCAGCTTCTTCAGCAGATATTCCATGTGCTGAATTCTTTCAGTACTTGCCTGGGTGCCTATTACATGGAGTTTCAAGAGCAGAAATATTCCTGAAGGGGAGTGGGTGGTTCAAGTGGGGTTTTTTCTGTCATGTCCTTGGCGTTGCTATTACAAATCTCACTCAGATATGGTATCTGCCCTGCAGCTCTGGAATTCTGTCTCATTCTCAAGTTTTTGAAACTCATGGCTCCATTTTGGCATACCTGCTGATCACAGCCTCCATAAATCTAAGCAGAGCTGAGCATTACCTTCACCTCACAGCTTCTATAGAAACCTTAGTCATGCATTAGTCACTTGCCATCTCAGCCACTTCTACAAATTTAAAATTGTGTTAAACTGCTGCTCCTCACAGAGTGAGGCACAGAATTAGCTCACTTACCTGTTTATGGGCTCCACTTTGACAAAGATGTGCTTTTTTGGGTGGGAGAAAGTCTCCATTTCAGTCACTCACCAACAGCTAATCCCAGCCTGTCCCTTGATTGCAACCTCATCAGGGAGCACTTGTGGCCAAGGTGACACAAGCTCTGAACTGTGTCTGTATGGACCCACCACCACAGTCAGTCCAGGGAGATGAAGATCTGAAACACTGCAGTGAGAAAAGCAATTCTGGCTGGCTGTGAACAGAAGAGTTTGAACTCCCCTGCCTCCCAGCCCTGCTGAAGGGAAACCTGATTCTTATTTATAATCAGGAGGAAATGAAGACCACAAAACGAGACGATGACAGCATCATTAAGGATTTATTTTAAACTACAGAACAAAGCAGAAACAATATCTTGGCTTGATGGAGATTAAAGACTTGTGTGGATTCTCCCACCCTCGCCTGATCTTACCATTATGTATAACTTTTAATTCTGCAATTCATGTCTGCTGCCAGTTCTACCAACCAAAGGCTGTGCAAAGATCAGCTTGTGATGAGAGTCAGTTTAACCCCTCTTGCTTTCTTCATGTCAGTGGTGTCATGGAGATCACTTATAAACTTGCATGTTAAGCAAAGCAGTTAATTGTGCTGCTGTTTAGACATAAAAGGCAGAATTGATAGCAGGTTTAAAGAGAAGGTTTACAATAGGAGTCCTGTATGCAGAAAAGGGGTTAGTGTGAGTTAATGTTGGCTGGTAAATAGAAAGCATCACCAATATTTGGTTAAAATATAAGATTAGAATGTTTGCTCTTGATTTGAATGACATACCTATGATAGATAGAAAATAAACATTTTGATAGAAAGAAGTGGCAGAAGCACCAAGGTTGACCCTTTGTGTAAAGTGAGGTTCTCCTGAGCAAACAGAGCTATCAGACTGGAAATATTCCTTTCTGTGCTTGCCCCAAAGGGATTATCATACAGTTCATAGAGACCAAACAGGCACTTCAGGATGCATTTCCCCTGCAGCAGAGGAGAAGGTCTTGGCTCCAGAGTGGGTTTCTACACCCAAACACTCAGCTGGGGGAGAGGGGATGGCCCCACATGCCTGGACATGGAGCCAGGGTTTGATTGAAAACACAGCATCCAGGTCAGTAGAAGTACTGGAGGAATTTGTGGGCACAGTGGGGCATACAGCAGTTTTGCAGAGGGCTGGAGGGGTCTCCTGTTCATTTCAGGGGAGAGAACAACAGCAAAACACACCATAAACCACCCAAGCAAGCAACAGAAACAAGAACCTATTTTCATCTTTAGATACCTGAATACCTTTCCTCAGTGCCTGCTTAGAGCAAGCAGGAGTGTGGGTTGGCAGGCAAAGATTAGAGACTTTCAACTCACAATTCATTTCTCAGCAATTATTCTCTTTCCCTAACCCAGGACAGACTGTAAAATGACTGCATTGTCCTAAAAAACTAAACCAAGGAAGCAGAAAGGTAAGTAAATGCTTTCTACGTCTGTTGCCATTTCATTAAAAGCCCTATTGAACAAAAATGAAAGGTATCCATAAGTACAAAGCCAATTTTTTATAATTTTTTTGTTTGTTTTAGTTTTAATGGTCCAAGACGTTGTTTAAACAGCAAAGATATTATTGATTTACTTAGCTGATTTCTCTCTGAGTACACCAGGACCCTGATCCTTCCTACAACGAACGCTACAGAAATCAGGATTAGACACAAGTTACTGTGAAACCAAAGTGTATTTGTGCAGCAATAAAAAAAGAAAGAGTTGGGACAATAATGAGCAAATAGTAACACAGTTAAGGGTGCTGCCTTGCAGGAGACAAGTGACTATTCTGAACTCTGAAGTGCCAATGTAATGAATCACAAGAGCCCACTGAAATGAGAGCAAACATATAAATTCTTCTTATTGCAATATGTACAAATAGCAAAGCAATTTGGGGCTGTTAACCTCCACAGCTTGAGGACAATATGTTCATCATTATCGTATAGCACTTCCCTCTTCAGAAATTCGCTGTTGATTGGTTCTGGTGTTCCACTGAAGCATAATGTATACCTGATAGGATGCTCAATATCAGACAATGCTGAATAGCTCATAAAAAGTGGACAATTTTAGAAAGAGATAACTAGAAAAGGAAGCAAACTGTTACAATTCATTATTGCTGACAATGCAGATTACGAAAACATACGAAAAATATTATGATTTTTGCTTTTGTGTGGATTTCATGGCTCTTCCTTTTTTAAAGAGCTTAACATTTTTGAGTTTTTCTCCTTCATCTGCATTCCAGTTTCACCTCTATATCCCCTACCTCCACAGCTCCACCTGAAGTGCACTTATTTCCAGCTTCTCTGCTCTGTTCTGAGCCATAACCAAGTCTTCTGCCAAAGACATTCAACTGCCAGCAGCTAAATTTGACCAGGAACTCATTAGAAGAGCGGGTGCAGGTGGCCAGTGTGAATCTAGTGAGGTTGGCTGGGCACACACCACTCCAGCTGACCACAGTGACCACTGCTCTGTCCTCTCCCCTGGGCAAGCCAAGTCACCTTTACTCAGGGCTGGAAAAATGCCTTGGCCAAAGCAAATTTTTCCTACACATCCCTGAAGGATGAGAGGCTGCCACCCTCCCTGCTGCCACCCCTGTGGGAAAGGTCAGCCCCGAAGGGAGGCAAAGCAAGGGAATTCAGTGCTATCTTTGTAAAGGCTGTGCCCCATAAATAAATCATGCTTTGGAAATTCCCCTTCTCCTTGCACCTCTGAGGGTACATGGGCTGCAGCCACACTTTGTCTCTCAGGACTGTGATTCTGAGCCTCACTCATGCAGAACTCACCCCATAAGAGGCACCCTCCATGAGTCAAGGTAGAAGCTCAGGCCCTGGACAGAGCAATACAAATGGCAAGAACATTCCTCCCAGAAAGAGCTTTTTCAGTTTGCTGAAAGTGTGGGGAAACAAATATATTATAACCTGGGTATTGAAGTGTAAATAGTAAAAAATACCTTTCATTTCAGCACTGCTGACAGTCAATGGAGAGGCTGGAATCACAGAAAATGCCCAGAATTCTTCACCAGGCAATTGAGTCTTTCAGGAGATACCTCAACACATGAACAGCCACTTGTTTAGTTAGAGGAGGAGAAAATACCATAAAGCTTAAGAAGCATTTTGCTCAGGAAATCACATCTTTCCCCATTTTCCAGCTGACACATTGCATTGCAAGTCTGTCACAGCACATTACCTCGGTGATGTGATGTAATGCAACATTGCTGATGCAACCCAATCTGATGTGTCTAATGTGATACATCAGGTACAATATTTGGGAAGATTCTTCTGAAAACGGCATCCACAGAAGAGCATCTTTCCCCATCTTTGCCAATTAAAAGTGCCTTTCCAAAGAGTTGTATCACTTGCAGGTAATTGCTTTTTCACAGGTAATTAGCAAATAGGATTAGTTGTGGGAAAGGTTTGCTTTTCAGCAATTCACACACACAAAAAAAAAATGGTAAAACAGATGATCATAGCTGACACATAACTGTGTTCCAGGGAAGCAGGGCCCAAGTTGCTGTTATTTACAGGGCTAGATTGTGCCACCATTAGGGTGATATTTTTTCTTCCCCCTTGACAAGTGAGAATTGAGGGTTTGGAGTTCTGTGTTTACAGATTTTCATTTAGGGCCCCAAACTGGAGTTTGATTCTGAGGGAAAGTAACAATGAAGTCCCACATTTGTCCAGAGATGCATCAAAATTCACAAAAAAAAAAAAAAAAAAAAAAAAAAAAAAAAAAAAAAAAAAAAAATCTATCAACCTCATGAACTCTTCAGTTTATGAACAAACTGGCAGAAAAGTTCCCTAATTTCTGCAGAAGATAAGCATCACCAAAAGTGAAATCAAACAAAGATACATCTCTCAGCAGACATTGGGGGACACTGTAGTGAATTCAGAGCTATTTATTGCAATGTAAGCAAACTGCTGGATGTTCACATAGAGAAGGGACACAATCCATGGCCCAGACCTCAAGCAGAGTGAGGATGTTTGTGAGCAGAGGGGGCTGCAGCTGCAGGGGAAGGTGCTGCACACTGAACCTGGCAGCAGGAGAAACTCGTGGGCAAACCCCCATCTCTGCTGGGTCACTTCACCACCACAGGGCAATGAGGACTCAAATACACACAGGCTTTCAAAACTGGTTTAAAGGAGGCTTTCAAAGGAGGAGAGAGCACCAGCCCTAAATGTTTTCTCTCCATTTAGCACCTTCCCCTGCCCTGCCACTGCCACAGCGTGCTCCAGGTGTCTTGGGAGTGTGACCTGCTGTGGCCAGGGGCAGAGCAGCAGGGGACTGGCACAGAGACACAACACCAGGCCATTTCACTCTCTGCTTGGGCTGATTTCTCAAGTGTAAAATGTAATTCAAATCTCCATAAAAAGCTATTTGCTCCCTAGTCTCAGGATTCTTACACCCAGTTTCAACCGTGAAATCCAATTGGGAAAAAAAAAATTAAAAAAAATAAAGAAGCCTTATGCTCAAAGTCTGCAAATCCTGCAAGAGCCTTCCAGTCTCAGGCTCAGCTGTATCTTAGAGGCATCTGACCAGCTGTGTTTCTCTTCTCTGAAGGTGTGGCAGAGTGCCTTGACTCCCAAAAGCCACACTTTCAATGCTCAGCACACACTCCTTGAAATTCCAGACGTTTATTGGATATTTCTACATCTACAGAGCTCTTCCAACAAAAGGATCAAAGACAAGCGTTCAGAATTTTGAAAACTTGACCCAAAATGCACATGGCAGGTGTACACATTCATCCCTGAAATGTTGAGTCCATGCAGCCCCTCTGGGCTTCTTCTCAGCTCTGGCCACTGATGGTATCACAAGCCCGTTTACAGCTGCCAGCTCAAAAGATGATGATGATGATGATGATGATTATTATTCCTATTATTCCATAGGAGGAAAAATATTTCTCAGCCTTTCTAATCCACCAGTGCTTTCCTTGCTGATTCAGATTAGCTGATAGCATGGATCCTGAAAGATTTATTTCATTATCTCAATTTTCTTTTCCACTGTTTCATATGCACTCCTTGCACATGTGAAGTTGTATTTAAAATTATCTCAAATCAGTGAAGGATTACCAGTGAGGAAAGAGACTTTCAAAGATTTGAAATCTGGCCTCCCTTCAGGATAAAAAGTTGGATCTATATCTAAATTTTCCAAGTTGCTTGAATGTGAAAATTTATCAAAAATAATTAGAACACATTGCAATTTCTGACACCAGTTTCTAGTGAGCTATTTCAGGAACAGCTTTTCTCATGTTCTAATATTTTCTAAATTAGGAACTGTAAGTGGAGTAAAAATACAATAATTTCCAAGTATTCTAATCCAGAAGTAGGTAAAACATTCAATTTTCACCATTTCTAACCCCTCAATTAATATCTTTTATGAGAAAACATGCAATTACAATTTGTATTTCCTTCTCTGTCTTACTGCATTGACATAAGCCCCACAGGTATAGGATTGGCTGAAAAAAATGATCTCTTATTAAGTATAAAATAAGTTTTTAACTCTTATGATTATGATGTAAAGCTTGAAAATATTTTCTCTGTAAATTCTGCAGCTTCAGAAATGAGACTTATCCATTTTATCATTTGCTACATTTCATCCTTTCTTTTCTAAAAGATGTTAGGTATTTTTGGAGGCTTGAAATCATTCTGAAGGGCCAGGAGTGATTTATGTGTCCCACCTGTGAATTGCTCCATGCACCCAACACGCTGCTATGCATCACCTGTCAGCTCATGTACCAACCATTCTATCAATGCTCCAGGCAGGACTGAAAAGAGCTTTTCCCAACCAAAACCTCCCTGTGGATTTTTCAAATTTTCTGTCCTGGCATCTGATATTATCAAGTGTGACAGCATGCTGCTCATGAAAAAAAAAAATAAAAAATAAAACCACCCCACTTTGAAATCTTTCAGCTGTCCCTTATATCAATCATGTTTTGCTTTTGTTAAATCCAGGCCACATGTCTGTGTCAGCGGAATCAGCCACTCCATGTGAAGAGCAGAGTGTGGCTGCATTTATTCCTCTAAAGAACAAAGTTCACCTGATTTTCTACTTTATGTTGGGGAGGGATGGCATGGCCATCTGCCTTCTAATTAAGATTACTGTATCTCAGAGACCAGGAAACCTCATCTGTATCTATTCACTATCACATCTGTGGCTGGGGAAGGGGAAAGAAAATCTCTTTGCTGCTCAGCGGCTTGGTTTAGCAGGAGTTCACTGACATGGGAGTCAGTTATCTGCTTCAATATCAGGTAACAGCACCACCTTCTGCCAACAAGTTACCATCTCTTTAGCAAATTATTAGGTCCATTTTCTCTCTGTGATTTCAGTAGTTTTCTCAAACGTTCCTGATGTAGATGGCAAACTTAAGACCAAAATCCTTAAGGCTATTTTGAAACACATTAAACTGTCCAGAAGAGACATAGATGAAATTTGCTTACAAAAATACAGCAAAACTAAAAGTTCTAAAGCTTAAAATGGTCTGGTTCAGCAAAACACTTAAATACATGCTTAACTGCACAATACCCAAATAAATCCTCAAACATTTTTTTGCTGTAGCAGGGCTTGACGTACCATTGCAAGATTACCAGTCCTGCTCCTGACCACTTCCATGGCATTTTCAACAAGATTTGGGAGGCCAGGCAGGACCACAGCACCGGGCTTAGCCTGCAAATAACATTTGGTTCCTATTTTAGCTTTCATCCTGTTCCAAAGAGGAAATGACAGAAGCAACAGGAGAGAAAAATGGAGCTCCCAACAAGAGAGGCATGAAAGGAACAGGTCTCTGCTGCCCAGGTGGGAGCTCAGCTTTTCCCCCCTGGAGGGGCAGGGCAGGAGGCCCCAGGCTGCAGGTGAGACCCAGAATGCCCAGATCCTGTTCCTGTGGCACACCCCAGGTGTTTTTGCTCAAAGAGCTGCTGCCAGCAGCCCAGGGGCCACACACAGCAGGAGGGAGCTGCTGAAAAGGGCATGGGGTGACAGGACAAGAGAGAAGGGCTTTAAGGCTGCAGGGTGACTTGTCTCAAAGGCAGCAGTTGTTCCCTCAAGCCCTCCTGTCCAGGGAGCAAAACCAGCAGCAATACATCCTCCTGATTCTTTGTTATCCTCTGATTTCACTTTCCATGACTGGAATGGCAAACACACCTGACCATCCTGGTGATGGAGGATTGAACTTTGGGGAATACTGCTGGGAAGCCTTGGACAAACTCTGCTTTCTGACATTGCAGCAGCTCAAAATGCTACGAGCATCCAGTGTAAAATGTGTCTTCTCAACCACTTTCCTTGAAATAATCAACCCTTTCCAGTGCTATCAGTGGAATCACAGGAAAGAATTAGCAGCAGGCAGGCTCCTGCACCTGCCAGCCATGCAGATGAATGCACTGAGAGATGGGAAGCACTGCATTAAGCAAAGTAACATCTGCCATGTGCTGCTCTCCTATCCACTCTCCCAAGGGAAAAGTCAGAGTAGAGAGGGTTGCTTATGGATTTTGATCATCTAGGGCTGTTCATCACATGAGCTGGAAACTTTTTTTTTCCATGAATTCTTGCATCATATTTGTAACTGCTCACTGCACAGGCAGATATTGCTTGGAAATGCAAACAGGGCCTGTCAGCAGGGAGAAGGCTGGCACTGGGAAATACAGCACATTTCCAGGCAAACTGCTGTAACTACTCCTTAAAGCCAATTCTCAGTTTCTAATAATGCTGAGGGGATTTTTAATTGGATTCTGGTGTTTTCCCTAACATTCAGCAGCAGCAATGCCTGAACACTTTGTGGCACTAAGCTGGGTGACAGAACTGGGTAATGAGACTTAGAGTGGAAAATGGGGGCATTAGCTCCTGGGAAGGTAATTGCACAGCCTCTGACTGAGCCTTCAGAGAAAACCCACTTCCCTTTTGCTCCATGTTTTACAGATTGTTTTCCATGTTTCCTTCTGAGCTCCATGCACCTGTGAGTTATAATCTAGGATGCTGAGGGGGTTCCACATCTGGTGTAAAAATATTGGCCCTTCCATGCAGTGAGGATGCGTGGAGTTGGGTAGATGTGCACCAGTCTCCAGAGGAGGTGCTCCTACAAGATATTCCCATGTAATTTTCAGGGACAATACTCTAAACTGTGTGCAGAAAGTCAGAGTGGGGTCTTTTAATAGCAGAAAAACTGCCAGGGAGGAAGCAACATCTTATCTTTAGATGCATAGAAACTGTTTAACATGTCTTAATGCCTCCATCTATGCTCTCTTTGTACTTTGCAGTCAATGATTGCCCTGCCTTCAGCTTAAGTTAAAATTTTAATTTTTAGTCTGCTAAGAATCAGAGCGGTGAATCTTATACAATGTACAATATAGCTACCCTTAAGAGTGGTGCTGTGATTTAACTGTAGAAAATGTCCTGTTTCCTGACAAGATGGTCCCTCAGGGTGGGAAGCACACCCAGCTGCCACTGGAGCCAAGGGATCTGGGAGAGATCATGTCACTAGACACAGAGATAAAGAATAAAGCACTGATGAGCCAATCAATAAACCAGTAATTAGGGCTGCTTAGCAGATTGGGGGTGTTTTGGTACTTTACTTGTGGTTTGCTATTTTTTTTCCCCCTATGGATTTGAAAGAAGTTTGCTTATCTAAGTTTTAGAACCATTTAAATGAATCCTAGTTCTGTTCAAATCAATGAAAGTCTTGGTGAGACAGCTGTAATTTTATGTGCATGTGTTTTAGTAAATTAGAGGGTTTAGCCTTAAGGATTCACTTTAGTGTAATCTACTAAAAAGATAAGTAGAGCCAGATGTAGTGTCTTATAAACTGCTGGACAGTTCAACTGGAATGACAGCCTTGAAAGCAACTTTATAGCATAGACACAGATTTTCTGACTCCAAAAAAGTAATATTTTACATAAATAGCTGTAAATATTTTCTATTTACAATTCAAGAAGGAAGGGTGCAAGTAGGTTAAGAAACAAAAAAGCCTGAGTAATTGGTAACAGTTTTATCTTGTTCTGCTGGTGAATATCCATGGAGGAATACAAGCTGTATTACAAACCATTTAACTAAATTAAATTCTAGTTAGCATCTGGGATCCCATCAATAAGAGTCTATATTTCTGAGGAGCCACAGACTGGTGGCAGTAATAGACACATAAAGATTTTAATAGGTAAGTAAATTTGTTTTGCATTTCTCCTGCTACCAGAACACACTTTAGCAGAGTAATTAGTGGTTAGATATCTGACTATAATTAAGAAAATTCTCTAATCATTAAAAATTCTCAAGAAAGAACATTCATCCCATCAGTAATGTTTTCTTATTGAGGCACATCCACTCAGTACCAGTAATAGTTGTCACCTGGCTCCTTGCTCCACATAAATCTTTAATAAGATATTTTCATCACAATTAGAAAGTGATTTTCAGGGTCACCATCAATTTGTGATCATTTCATATGTCTTTAGACACTCAAATTGAAAAAAATACAAGGAATAAAAATCAATGCAGTTTAGCTATAAATCCCCAAGAGCTGGGCTGTGTCATAGTGTCTTTATCTGCTAGTTCCAACCCCTTATTTATAGATCTCTTGATTCTCCTGAGTCCTCGTGGGGGCTGTGCACAGAATAAGTGACTGCAATAAATCCTGAGAGATAAGCATTTACCCTAGCCTAACCAGGCTTCTTATGTCCAGGTTTTGGATGTGGGGTAACCACAGGTGTGACCACCTTGTTCCAAACACCATTCCCCAGATGCACACACTCTCCCAGGGCTGGCACGTGGACCTGAGGCTGGTGGGTGTCTCATGGATGAGGTGCAGCTGGAGCCAAAGCTGTCAGCACACCCCAAACTGAGCCCAGATCTCCCAGCATCAAACCCACTGCTGTGTTCATGCAAGCCTGTTTACTGCTGGCCTGCTGTTTGCAGCTTCTGAACGGTTTGGGGACCTGATTCTCACTGAATCCAGTGGAAGTTAAACATGAACATGGACTGGTGACATTGCAATTGTATTTTGGAAACTACCAAGCAAAATAAATCTGGTAGTGCGTGACATTTCAATTCCAGTGCCTGCAGCTTTCTCATTGCTAGTGGTCTGAATCTCCCCAAATGTTAACTTGCCAAGTTCAACAAGAAAGCTGTAAAAATATTATGCCTATTTCTTTCTGATTAAAAATAATTACCAGCAATAAACATTTTTCAGGGTGGAAGAAAGGATTGCAAAGTCACTGTAAAGATACAGAGCAAAGCTCATTCCTCCCTCATAGAGCATCCAGCACCAGAGAGCAGGTGATGGGAACAGACTGGAGAGAAGAGGAAAATAAAAAACTAAATTACAGCACTGAATCCAGGAGGTGTGCAGGCTACAAGAGATTAATTTTGTCAATAAGGCATGGAGCTGTAATTTGGAACACCCTGGAAAGAAGAGATTTCAATTGAAAAAAACCCCACACCTTTGCTGCTCATAGCCAGATGGTGAGAGCTGCAGGATTTTGGCTGTTAGAGAACAGAGCTAATGGTATGGGATTTGTTTCATACCAACAATGAAGAACTCAAAAGCTAACTCAAACAGCAGAGACTAAACACAGAGCCTGAGCTAAACAGCAGCTCTGGATCTAGAGGAACATACACTCTTCCCACACAGACTGACATCTGGCAAACACCTGAATGGGAAAACTACCAGCAGTTAGACATTTGCTGAAATGCTTCTCTCGTCCTCTTCTTTATTTCTGTATTTTTTTTTTTCCTGAATCAGCAGTAAGATTGTATCCTTATTGCCCTCTCATTGATTCCTTCCTCAGAGGCAAATGACAGCATTTCTGAGAAATAAATAAATAACCAAATAAAACAAAGCTGAGAGGCAATCTGCATGTAAATCAGCATTAGTCATTGACATTTGAGACTTGAAAATAAGCCATCCCAGTCCCAGCTGTCCCCACAAAAGCTGATCTCCTTTGTAAGACAGAGAACACTGCAAGCAAACGGAACCAAGGATGAATATAGATAAGATGCAAAACCCTCTTTGCTTGAAGATTTCCCTAAAAAGTCCTTTGTTCATGAACACGTAGGAATACTTTTACCTACTTCTGCTGTTGATGGGAGTTTTGTCTTTGGTACTTGCCTTCCAAGGGTGCAGTTCCCTACAATTCTTCCTGAGTTGTTTGCTCACATTTGCAGCACTTGAGGCGGCTGCTTAAACTGGGAAAAATGTTCATTATTCCACTCTGCACTATGCACACCTCTAGGAAAAGCTTTTAAGTTACACCAGGTTTTCTCACTGTTTTTCCAAAGATTTTTTTCACTGTCAATATTAACAGCGCTCAGACAAAATCACTTTTACTAAAAATCAAGAGATTTTGGGGTCACAAGACAAACATTACTGGAGATTGTGCATAGTGATTGTGAATAGCACTAGAAATATGTTATTTGGCCAAGTCAAATTACTTAGTTCTACCTCTTGCCAGTATTTTTACTGAGAGCTCATCTCCAGGTATGGTTCTGTGCTGCTCTGACCTCTCCCACCTGCTGCTGCAGGGAAAGGCAGGGGTAGCAGAGGGCTCTCCAGGGAGGGACGTGTTTTGCCACTTTCCATAGGAATTACCCAAAACCAGGGCAGGATTTCTATTGCTGCCAGAACACTAAAATCATCAGCCAGCTGCTGATATCCCAAAGGCAGCAGGAGATGCTGTATGAGAAAAAGCACCTTTCCCAACTTTCCCTTAACCTAGCACACATCAGGGAACTTCATGGAGCTGCTACCCCCAAAAGCAGTTTGCCCAAGTGGGCCAGCAATTAAACACAGCCAAATGTGCATAATCAGCTCATAATTCCCCTCTAAAGGGGGATATTTCCCTTCTCTGCTCCAGGAGAGATGGCCCTGATTCCACTGTGAGTGTTTGTGCAGGGAGGTATTTACTGGAAGTGCTATCCTGGTTTCATGTAGAATCTTTCCCTTTTGGTGCCTCCTTTCTGTCAGTGAAACTGAAGCATTTGTGTGTCCTTCCATACAAAGAAAGGTCAGAAATGAAGGCACCAGGGCCTGGCCGACATGGGGAAGGGACAGATCCCAGGAGAGTCTTTCTAGATCCAGAGTCAATTTTTTACTTATGTTTTTGGGGTTGCTTTGGTGGGGTTTGTTGTTTTGTGGGGTTTTTTTGTTTTGTTTTGGGGTTTTTTTAATATATTAAGAATGCAAAAAATAAAATAGAAAGTAAATCCCTACTCTTGAACTCATTCATTTTAATTGAGGATAAAATACCTCCAAATTCCCAAAGCTCTAATTATGTGCATAAGTTTCAGCATAATGCAAGCTTGGTGGTGTTTAACAGAGCAATGAGGTTATGGAAGAATGAAAGTATTGATTTTGTTTGACAGAGACAAGGAGGGCTCAGCTTTTGGGTCCTTGCAGTGGTGTTATCAGCTTAACCAAGTCTAATTAACTTCACTCATTGTGAAGTTTAAATAAATACAAGAAAAGTCTGTTCAACAACCAAGAGCACAACCAAAGGCTTAGAAACCCTTGGCTGTATTAATTTCCCCTACCCTTTCTCCTTTGCTTGTTTGGGCAACCAGAGATCAAAGGCTTTTGACCCTCTAAAGGTAATACATTCTGAAAGGCTGGAAAAATCCATTCTTAAAAAAATATGTGAAATGTCATGTGCCTGGTGCTGAGAAATCTGCTGGAAGATGGAGCCCCAGCCCTGGCTTGGATGAGCTTGTGATCCTCTACAAGGTGATTGTTCAGGACAGAAATGAATGTCACACTCAGCGTTTTCATCACCATCAGATGGTATCTGGAAACTAATTCTGCCCTTTACTCTGTTGGCTCAGCTGGTGTATAGGTTCCACTGATGGAATTCACTCATTTCTGTTAAAAAGACAATTTCTCTGCTTCCTTTTCCAACATCCTCCTGGAACTGTATACCCTAAAATGCTTTTCCTAGCAAAACCTCCATATCACAAAGTCAGTTACTGCAGCACATGAAGCATTAATACATCAACATGCCAAATAAATCATAGAGCAGGACAGAGTATCCTGGAAAAAAAATGTGCCACTCTTCCTGTTTTTTCTGCAATTGTAGCTGTACTGTCATATCCAATCAGTACACCAGATCCAGTGCACACAAAGACAAACCCAACAAAGAAACTCTTCTCTCAAGTGGTCAGAAAAAGAGAAATGAAATTGTGCAGTGAGCAAGGAAGATCACCACGGCTACAGAGTGAGCAGTGACCTTGCTCTCCCAGCACAGGTGAGCACAGAGAGCACCACCCTCCTTCCTTGCCCTCACTGCCATGATCCTTCTGAAGGAAAGGCAGGTTTCTTCCCAAAACAGAGGCAGGATGAGCCTGAGGGCCTCCTCCTCCCCTGTCCTGCAGTGTAACCCCTGACCAAAACCATCAAGAACCCACCCCTTCATGTTAACCCAGGCTGAGAGCACCTGTAGTACCTCATGTCTTGTTCTTTCCTCAAAACCACATAATCTGAGCATGGTCCCTGCACTACCTAAAGCAATTTGTAGGCATTTGTATAGTGCTTGTCAACCAATTTTCACATTTTAAGCTTTGAAAGTGAAGTTCTGCCAACATTTCCACAATGTTTTGCTCCTTCTTCTTTTTCAGTTTTATTCATGAGCAGTTCCCACCAGTCACCATTTTTAAAAAGAGGATTTTACAACACAGCATTGTTAATTTTAGCACCTATGTGTTATGCTGCTATGTCTGATATAACCAGTGCTGCTGGGAAAATGGAGAAAAATCAGATCAAAAAAGTATCTTTTAAGACAAACTCAGCAAATTTCTTCTGGGTTCTTTGGCTACCAACTCTCTAGCTCCAGAGTACAATAATCTAAGCAAACAGTTTTATACTTTACCAATCACACAGACCACCTGCAAAGATTTTACCTTCTGTCACAAGATACCCACTACAGTGGAAATTGTTTCACCTGTATCCCAGTTCAGAAAATGCCCAGAAGCATGTAATCCTTTATGTTGTTTTGCACCCCTCAGAGAGATGTTCATCACCAATCATAAATCCATGATGTTGTCATAGGGAACCCTGAGGGAATCTTTTAAACAAAATCTCAGTGGTGTTAGAAACTGATAAATTGCCATATGTTAGAATAATTCCCTCTCCACTTCATTTCCTCCTGGGGCATTTCTAAAGCAGCCATACCTGGCTTATGGGGCTGTGTAATTGCCTGATAATTATTAGATTAGTGCTCCTCCAGTCTGCAGGTGGAGGAGCTCTGGCCTCTGTTGTAACATCTGCAATTAGTTAACTGGCCAAGCTTCTGTCATTCTGCAGTGACAGCATTGAGGTGTCAGGGGGTTAAAATTTAAAATGTATTCAGTGAAATCCAGGATCTGGGATAGAAACAGGCTCAGGATGGTCCTTGAGCACCTGGCTGGGGGGTAATTACACAGGATCACAGTGAGGATTGGATGTCCCTGGCAACAGGGTCTGGGAAATGCACTTTACCAGCCCCGAGTTCCAAAATACTGCCCGAGACTTGGGTTTGGTCTGATTCTCTCTGCCTTGCTTTGCTGTTGGTTTTGTTTCTGTTTTTAACCCACAAGTACAGTAGCACTGCCTGATTTGATGGGAAGGAATGCAAAATTCAGACTCCAAATGAACCTCCCTTCCATTTGAGGTCATGTGTATTACTTGTATACAGCTTGATTTTTTTATTTCTTTTTTCAAGCCCAAGACAAAAGCCTCTCATTTCAGCACCTTGTTCAGTTGCCTTTTCAACCATCTGGGTGTTGCATTTTGCAGGGTCCCAATTTAGCTGTCCTTTATTCTCACTAAACTAAGCAACTAACAAGGGAATGACATCAGCACCGATTTCTGGTGCTAAAAAGAAAAGCAGTAAGAACAAATCATAACTTGCACTGAATAATTTCCAAATGCTTCTGGCTCTCTCCACTCAGTCATATGCATGAAACCCTGCTCCTCTCTTCTGAACTACTGTGGGACTTTGTACATGAAAAATCAAAAGGAAATAGTTCTGCAGCTGTCAAATGCAGACTTCAGTGATAGCCAGCTCTAAGCTGTGTGAATCAAACAGAAGCTTCCTGGCTTAGTTTGGATTGCCTGTATCCACAAGTTTAACTTTCCCTAATGCTGCTGACAGAAGTATGACTTTGTCTTTTGAGGCATTATGTGGATGCCTCCAAGTCCAGTCAATGAGCAGTGTCACTTCAAAGAACCTTTGCGTGAGAAAATTAACAAAGGTGTTTGGGGTGGGGGAACAAGTTGCTTTTGTTGTTTACTCTTTGTCCCAAGTGAGCTACCAGTACAAAACAAACACCTTCCACCTGCCTAAGGAAGCTGATTTTGGTCTGGCTGAGGCAGCAGCTGAGGCAGCAGCACGCTTGCTTCCTTTGCACTAATGAGCAAAATAAAATGAAGAAAAAAAGAAACTGGCTTCTGAATGGAAGGTGAGTCAAAAAAAGGACATGCAGAAGGGTGAACACAGCTCCCACAACTATCCTGTGCCAAGCCCCAGAAGGAACAAAACAGCTGCGAGCAAAGCCAAGCCAGGTTTTGATGAAGCGTCTGTTGGAGATTTTTTTTTTAAATTCATTTCAGAACTTGTCATCTGGGTTATGAAGCTGAAACTGAAGGGAACCTTTTGGGTTTTTTCTAACAGTAACAGCTGCTCTTGCTAGCAAACACCTGCACTACCTAGAGATTTTGGGTTACCTCTGTGGCTGCTGCTACCAGAAGTCAGAATAAATAATTTGGTAGAGTTCCAGAAGAAATTAATTAATTTAATTTTGAAAAATAAGGACCGGCATTTTGGCTTAGAAATATTTGAGCCTTTGCCTATTTTCTTTTGGCTACTTTTTGACTGCCTCTGGCTGACCAGGCCAGTCCCACTGCACTCTGATGCTCATTTCCACGTGCAGAGCACAAATCCCTTGCCACAACTTCCGACATTTGCTCCTACACCCCTCCATGGATCTCCAACTGCGATCCACACATTTGCTTCCAACATTCTGCTGATCTCATCCCCCTTCAGGTGCCAGTTCCCTCCTGCTCTTGCAGTGCTCCTGGAGTAGGTGCTCACCTGCTAAGAGCAAGAGCTGCAGCAGATGGACAAACTAACTGGAGACAGATGCCCTGTTCATATGGAACCATCCCCTCTGCCCTGCCGTGTCCCTGTGGCACTGCCTGGGGGGACATCTGTGCTGTGCTGGCACCTCAGGGAGTTGAACCACAGGAGGTGGGCAGTGAACCTCAGAGCAAGGTAAGGGAAGTGCAGTGACCTGGGCTGGGGGTGGAAAAGGCCCTGTGCTGGCTGATGATGATTCCTGAACTATCCACAGTCCTCAGGGCCGGGGAACGTCCTGTAAGAGTGGAACAAAGGATTTTGCATTGCTTTGTTTTAATTCCAAATGTTTTTAATACCATGAGTAAATGAGAAAACCTTGACCTCTGTGCTCCAAAGTTCATTTCTGCAAGAAAACCGAAATGGGAACTGCCATAGAACAGTTAGTGGTTTTTAGAAGTGTAGAGGAGAGAAGTTAGATTACTTTAAATGGGTCATGACCCTGTCCAAATGCTGCTAGATCCACCCCAGCCTCAGGACACATCTGCCCAAGCAGTCTTTGCTCCTACATTGTTTAGCTGTACATACAATAATGTAGGTGCCAGCTGTGCCATTGCTGCTGCTTTTGATCTGTACTGTTTCTTATTATATTAACTGCACAATGCACATTGATTCTGCACCATTTCAACTGGGCTCCTTCAGTAAAATCTGATTTTGGTCAGTTAGAAGTGGGAGAATTCCTGCCTATCTTCAAAGGCCACCGGGCATCACCACTGGAGAGAAAGAGCTCACACTGAGTGTGTGAATTCTTTCCCTCCAGAATACCTAGTTTTGTAAACCAGACGAGCACAAGGACATAGAGCCTTTAAAATACTCAGACTCCAAAATCAACAAAGTAATTAACTAGACTGAATGTACCCTTGTTTGCTAAAAACATCTGTTTAATTCTGATTGTACAGCTCATCCTGGTAGGTGGATTTTGGGTATCAGGTACATTCCACTGAGCTTGTTCTGAGTCCTTCCAAAATGCAGTTTGAGAGATGATGGCAGAAAATCCACTGATCAATTCCCAGTTTGGAATACTTTCCACTTACTGATGGTGTGCTGTTTCCAGTCTTTTCCTTTTGGTTTGCAACATTTCTGTAAGAGGCTTTGATTCAGACAATACCCATTACTGCTGCTGCTGATATAGACCCAGAAAGGGAAGGAGATTATATTGTATAAGGCTGAACATGAATAGCATTGGTTAGTTAGAACAGCTGTTGGCAACAGTTCAGATACAGGGGGGAAAAATGCTGCTAATATCCACTGGACATAAATTACCAGTTTAAAACTAGCACCAGTTCATAGATTTAAATGGATTTTTAATGGACTCCAGCCTCACGATTAAAGCAATAAGAGGATATGATTCCTCTATCCCCAGTGGCATCGTAAGGGCTTCATTGACATGTGCCTCAGTGATTCATGGCTGACTGCCTTAATCAGAGCTCCAAGCACTGTGGGAAAATGCCCAGGCAGCAGAAGACAGATCATGCAAAAGCACTTGCTAATTTGGCTTTCTGAGCAGTATTCACATGTATCAGCCTGCCCGTGCTCACACTGACCCTGCTCCAGAGGTCATTGGCTCAAATTATTTCTAGGTGTATCAGTCACCCACTACTTTTAGCACCAAAATTTCAATCACGTAAGCTGCCTTTTCTCTGGATTTTTGTTTGCTCTGTAGCCTATATACATGAATATGGTATTGTAACCTTTGGCACCTTTACAGTGAAGACTGGATGTGCCAAATCAGAGAGGCAAAGGGGCCAGACCACAGACACCCTGGTGTCAGTGGTCATCCAGAGTGTGCAGAGGGGACAGGGACACAGGGACAGCACTAACACTGCTGCCAGTGCACAAAAAGTCCAACAGCCTCACTCTCTCTCAGGCATGTGTCTCTCTGCCTGCTCTGTGCAGCAGGTTTTCTACATGGCATTCACTGCAATGGGCTTGAGAAGAAGAGAAAAAATTATCAGCCGTGATAAGAGTTAGGGTTACTGGGAGACAGCAGGTCTCAGAGGGGGGAAGCTGTGCATGAAATCCCTCTCTCCATAAAGCACACAGAGAACATAAACCCTGTGTGTTGAAAGAGGAGTCACTGATGTGGGCAGTTCCTGGGTTTTGTCCATGACTCTATTAAATGGTTACATGGAAATACTGCAAGTGTATTTTTCCAGGATTTTATCCCTGCTTCTGATGTTGCAGCCATTATATGGCACAATCATTTTGGAGCGCTGTGATTTCTTTCAACAATCAAAATGATTCCCCAGTGAATCTTTTTTTCCCCCCAGAGGCAGTGTGTCTTATCATAGCCTTGTTCCTCATTGGGAAGTCAAACTGTATCTGAGATGTCAACTCCTGTCACACTTATCTATGATTTCATGCATGTAGCAATGCAGGATTTTAGCTCACAAGCTTTGCCACTGCCCCTATTTTTTAAGTTGTGACTATGGTAACTGTTCCATAAGTTGCTTCCTAATAACCATGAAATGAAGCAGATAGTACAGAAGATATCTCTCATTAATACCCTTTAATTGATTCTATAATCACACAGCAAATTAGTCTGCAACAGTCAGGAGTGCTACCATTTTCACTTAGGTGAAAATTTCTAAAGCAAAGGAAGTTAAGTCAAAATAAAGCATAGAGTTATTTCAGAAAGTTTAGTATCACAAAGACAGAAGTGACGAGGGTGAAACAGCTCCAGATTCACCAGAAATCTCTTGACTGGCTGTGTCAGAGCAGACTTTTTTTTTTCTTTACTTTTTTTCACACAAAGGCTGCTGGGAATAAGGATTCACACTTTCTGATAAAAAGTAAGATTTTACTTTTCTTTCTTATTTTTTATTTCTAAGTAGTCTAGGCTCTGAGATTGTGCCAACTACCACTGTGGTCTCAAACTAAACAAAAACTCTAATTAGTCTGATGAAAACTTGACCAAAATAATTTTGTTCTGTATTTTGCTAACAGACCATGGAAATAGAAGCACTGCTCTATAAACTTTCCCCGAATAGGCAAAATTCTAGATTTGCATAAAAATAATCCCTAGGTAATTGACACCAAACTAATCAAGAACAGTAAAACCAGCTAATGACACACTGTTGTCACTCCCTAGAGTCCCAGCACATTTTAGAGGTGCTCCAGAAGACAGAGCAGTGCCCTGACATCCTGGCTCCCCATGGGATGCTGAGGAGCACATTCTGGTTTAATTCAGAGAAAACCTACAAAGGCACCAGCCCTGACACACAACACATTCACACTTTTCCAGGCTTTAATGGTGTGTTATTAATTGTCTGTGCTGCTTAGAAGATTTCCTTTACAAGCCTTTTTTTAGCTAAGAAGTTGTACATGGGCACCTGACAGAGACTTGGTTTTACAGTCACTCTCAGGCTCCTTGCACTGTTCAGGTAGCTGAGGGATTTCCTTGTAGCCAGCTATTCTGGCATCCTTACCTTCCCACAGGGATGTAATTTTAAAGTTAGTTTGCTTTCTTTTATCTCAGATATAAAGAATACAACAAACAATATCTTGACTGAAATTTGAGTGGTTTGGATGTTTTACTGGAGTGGTGAAAACTTGCTCTTCCCGAGGTGCCTGGGGAGAGCTGACTGCTCGCTCACTGTCAGCTTCCCTCCTTAGAGAAAAATTCAAATTAAAATGCTGTGATCTTTCATAGACTTCCAAGGTCCCTGTCATTAGCAATTAGCAGGACTGCAGAGGAATACCCAGAGCTTAGTTACAGGGAGATGTGTTCTCTTCTAAGAATGGCAGCACGGTGGATGTCACCCCTGAACGTGCAGAGCCACGGCACAGACTGGTGAGCACCCACCCCCTCAAACCCAAAGACCTCCTGCAATCCACTCTGCAACACCTCTGAGCCTGGAGCATGGATGTGTCATCTTGGATTTCTCTCCAATGGGAAAACAGATGAGAAACATGAGGAAAAAACCCCACCCACTTTGTTTTAGCTAATGGTAGTATAATTTATAAGCACGCTGGAAGCTGAGATTGAAAGTCTGATTGACAAGGAGATGATCATCCTCCCTTCATCACTAGAAGGGAGCACATGAGTTAATACTGCAGGCATGATGTGAGGTGGCAGCAGGTGGGCGAGGTGCTGGGATTGACACTAATGCTATTCTGACAGGCTGTGACTTTCTAAGTGCAAAACTCCAGGGTTAGGCTCAGCCACGATCTTAGATCCAGCATTGCTAAAGATCACAACCAGAGAAATATAGAACTGCTTGGCTAAAACTCTTCTCCTTTCCACAGGAGTCAATACACCTGTCCTCTGCTGGCAGGTTCACATGTCACAGAAAGGGAGGGATGAGGATTGGGGATTTTGGAGCTTGCCAGATAAACAATCTCTGCTTGGAATCATCTGATACACAAAAGATTGAAATCCTCTTAGAAGTTCCATAGTACCCAAACAAAGGATTGAAAATGTGGTCTGAGATGTCCAGCAAGTTTATCCTTTCTCAGAGATATTCAGATTTCCTTTTTTGTTGTTGTTATTCTCAGGTTAATTGTAATTTAATTCAGCCAAAAACTCTTAGAGCTCTTCTAACTACCTATCTAACTAGTCCTTCCTCTAACTGGGACAGGGCTAGGGAAAACAGCCTGAAACTTTGAGCTTTGAGCTGAAAATTCTTCTTTTGACTTCAATAGTGAATAATTCATTCTAGCACTAAATTTAAACTCACAATGCATCAGCAAGGACCTGCAGTAAGACAGAGCCAAGTGGCCAAGCAGTAGCTCAGCCCTGGAGAAGCCTTACTCCCATCCAATTTCTAAGCATTCATTTTTTACAACATGAATCACTTCAGAGCACAACAGCTGGTCCCTCCTGGCCCCACAGAGCTTTGCATAAGCCTTACAAAACACAACACCCCACGTTTCCCCTTTCTAAACACCACAACAGCCTAAAACCAGCCTCAGGATAACTGAAAGCTTCAACCACCAAAGTCTCTTCCTTGTTACAACTTCTCAGCAATGTCCACTCCCTCAGCTCTGCTCCAGTGGTGCCACCAGGAGCTGTGGAGCTCAGACAGACAGACAGACACAGAGCTGACTAGATCTGCTTACACCACTCACCAGGGCTCTGCTGCTTTCACAGGCTCTCAGCATTGATTGTGCAGGACTTATCCTGCAAAAGTATGATTTCAGGAGTGCTTTCCTCCCTTTTCACAGGCTTGAACATCCTCAGGGAGGTCGAAGCAGAGTGATGTGCACACCCCTGCCGGAGATGTTAAACCCCATGTACAGACCAGGCAAATGGGAGGAGGCATCTGCTCCTGCAAGTGGGATGAGATGCAATCTGCTGAGGTACAGGAGCACTTCAGAGGCAGTAAAGCCACTAAATAGAGCATGGATCAATTTGCTATCTGTACTTTGAGTACAAAACAGGAGTAGTAAATTGACACCACCAGTGCCACAGCATGGTTTCACTTGTCATACACCAAGGCCTGAGGCAAAAGCTGGAGGATTTCCCAAAGACAGACTCACAGAAACACAGTAGGACCATAGCATAAGTCAGTAGATTTCAGAGTAACATAACAGGACTGTTCTCCAGAAAAACAACACTATGAATATGAAGCCTATTTGCCACCCAGTACCAGGGGGTTTCTGAAATACAGTGGTTCAATGTGCTGAGTGCAGCTTTCCTGGCTGACCCAGACACTGCACAAACTCCAGCTGCAAATGACCCAGGATTCCATACCACTCTTGACTCAGATATATTCGTGGAGACGAAAAGTCAATTAATAGTCAGAAAGATTTTTCCACACTGTAAGTGAAACTGCACTTGTGAAGAATCTCATTTTACTGACTCTCAGGCATAAGATTAGCTCCTCAGGCTGCTGCTCTGCTGTGATCCCACAAGGTTTCATGAATTTCTAAGCCAGAAGTTATACGAGCCCCCCAAAAAAGAGGTCCCAGATTCTGGGACAGTCCCTTAAGCATCTTGAAGAAAAACAGTTAATCTTTCAGAGATTCAGTTCACCAAGAATAAAATGAAGACACTATTCTTTTGCCTATTTTTACTATAGATGTTTTGTGTTACTCAAAAAAATATGGAGTCACAAGTTATTTAGATGCTGGTATAGTAGCAATAATATCAGATCTAAATTTATTACCAAAATCACAAGAAACCTCTATAGTTCCCAAGTACTCCAGCAGAGTATATAACTGTCTGGGAGTGCAGAAGAGACAGTAATTAAAATAAGAAAATGAAACCTGAATTTCAACAGCCAATTTAAATGCAAACTCTTCAAATGTGGTGCGCAGAAGCATCCTACAAGGGTCTGGGAGGTTGGCAAAGAGGATTAGTAAACGCAGGCAACTGCACTGCCATGACCAGAGCATCTCATCTGCTGCAGAAATGCAAAGCCATCTGGAGTGACAAGCTGGAGAGAGTAAAGGTCCCCCAGGCCTCTGCCAAGTCTCTATAAAGTGCTATGAAAATGATAAAACAATATGAATCATTTAAGAGCAAAACTATATTAAGAAATGAGTAAGCATCCACTCGTATTTAAACTGAGGGATGAGACTAACATGGTTAATGATTTAGTACAGGTCAGGTTGGACTGAGATGTGGGTCTGATTTTTCCACATTTTAAGTACAACCTCTGAAGGGCAGGAAAGTACAAACTCAGGCTACTTCCTAACTCTGTACTCAGCTGTTTACTGATGCACAACATTCCAGCCAAGTCAGTAAGGTCCAGAGAATAAAGGGTGAGATTTTCTAAGGCATTTGCACATATTAGCATTCAGCAATATATGGACTTTCTGTAAAAATCAGGTTGTCTTTCATTAGGGATATTAACTAACGTGATCATTCCAGAATAAGTCCATGGAGAAATAAAACTTCTGTTTTGGGGGGTAGATGCCTTTGTTCGTGAAAAAAGTGATGCTCTGCACCAGCATGGCCACAACATTGGGGTAACTTGGGAAAGCCTTGTTTCCTGATGTAGATTGAAGGGATGAGGCTTAAATTCCTCAGGCACTTAAAGCCATTTCTTACAAACATCCTAGGATCCACCACCAGGACCCTGAGATCACTACCAGAGCCCTGACTGCTTGAGCAGCCATTGCAGACAAGGCCGCTCCTTACTGAAAATTCAGCCATACATTGCTGCATTCCATGGCATGCAAACCTTCTGGAAGCAAAGGACACATGGAGCTGTTGGTAGGTCCCAAGACAAGCATTTGTCTTCTCTGCATCCAGGAGCAACTGCTGCACAACCACGCCCTGCTTTTGGTAAGATTTTGCAGCAACAGGACTTTGGTTGTTTGAAAGTCATGAAGACATGACAGAAAGGCTGCATCCACAAAACAAACTGCAAAGAAAAATTATCACAGAGGCAAAATTATCAGAGAGGCAAGGAGGGCATCACACTGGGAAGGAATGGACATGGAGGAAAAGACAAAACCAGGCTGTGGGCCCCAGCTGGGACTACTTCCCAAGGAAAAAGTGTCATGGGGAGGGCATCAGGAGTGAGGAACAGCCATACATACGTCTATACTAAAAAACAGTAATTTGCAATAACCTGCAGGTCTGCAGCACTGGGAGGAAGTCTCAGAATTCTGCAGCACAGGAAAGACTGAATGCAAGAGGAAAAAAACTTCAAGTGATATTCCCCTTCTGCAGGACCTAACCAAAATTCTGCCAGCCAGTGCCAGGCAGCATCTGCTCCAGGAACCCAAACCACATTCATGTGGTACAGCAGAAACCTGTTCCACTATCCCCAAACTGCCAGGGGACAGTGGCAGCAAAGGCAGGAAGGCAGCTGGACACAGCATGAGCCTCGGGCTGGGGCACAGACCTGCAGCCTGGGAGGTGTGTCACCCGGTGAGTGGGCAGGCAGCACCAGAGTCAGAAACAAAGCACTCTCTCCTTTCCTTCTCCTCCTGGTAACCTTAACAGGATGGATTTCACAGAGGAATCCCTGGCTGCAGGATTTAGCACAGTGAATTAAGGAGTTTGTTCTTGGTGCACATCTAAAATGCATTTGGTGAAAAGAAAGGTGGCAGGAGCTGGGTTTGCAATTAGTCTGTCCAGCACATCCCTCGTGCTTCCAAGCCACGCAGCAGCCTAAGGCTCTGTCTGACACAGAAACCTTCTCTCTGCTCAGTGTTTGTGCTGATCAGTCAATGACAGCAAGTACAAAACAAAAGATTTTTTAGTCCTTGAAAACCAGCACCATATATTTACCAGTGGCAATAACGACAATGCCAGTAATTCATTTTCTGGGATTTTTTTTTTTTTTTTTTTGCTTTGGCTTGAGATCTGTCAGTGTGTTAGTGGATGGTTTTCAGTTTTTTAAGCTCACAAGAACGTATTTTTGTTTGTACTTCATTGCTAAATGTTCATTTGGAGTTTTTAGAAGTGCTCCTACAACAGAAATTGAAACAGGCTTTTGACATAATCAAAACACTTAATCCCTTGGAGCTTTTATAACAAAAAGAAATGTCATCAAAATTGATTTTCCAAATATTGGGGAAAATGGTTTTGTAATTGAAAAAGTCTTTTTGACAAAATTATCCTGAGCAGTTCCAAACCTCTCTTTTTTATTTTTTTCGAGTATTCTCTCTCACACAGAATAGAAAAGTTTATAAACATTAACAAAGCATAAACAAATATTCAGAAGACCAGCTCTTTCACAATTGTAGTTTTTGAAAGTACTTTTCTAGCTCCCATGCTGGACTTTTAACACATGTAAATCCATGGCCCTTCCCAGCTGAGAACACACCCTGGCTCAGCAGAACAGGCTACAGGGACTTTTCTGCTCGTGAATTCAACTCCTGGAGGAAATGGATAAGCAACCTATCAACATTAATCAGGAGAGCTTTCCTTGTGCCCATGGGAGTCTCAGATGATATTTCAGAATAATTATGACATAAAACACCCAAAACGCGTTCCTAAAATTAAATGTTTCAACATTTCTTCAAACTCAGGTTTAATCCGGCCACCACACAGAAGCCATGGCTCTCTCCTGTTAGAGCCCCAGTTTCAGCCTCCCACAGATCACTGTGACTTAGAGTGGTGAGGAGAGAAAGCAGTTTTCTCCCTTTCTACAGCACGTTTTCTTTTTTGCATTTTTCAAAATCACAGTCACTTCTCATCTCTTGCTGCCTGTGCTGCAGAGCCACTGAGCCCCGTTGGCAGCTGGAAGCTGCAAAAGCCACAAAAATGAGGAACTACTGGACATGGGAGCCCTCCTTTCTGGGGCCTGTAAACGAGAAGGTTCTGAGAGTCAGGTATTCGCACTGCTGAAGGTGAATGTCAGCTGCCTTATTGCTGCTCCATTGCTTTTTTTTTAGCATTACTAGCAGTAAAAAAAATACAGCTAGGTAAGGTGTTTCCAGTTGCAAAGCATTCAAGATAATAACTCAGCCCTAAGGCTCTTTGTCAAATAAACATTGTTAACCTGCCTTTACACATGGGAACAGTGAGCTACAGGGAGGAGGATGATTCACCTCCTTTTACTGAGAAATCCCAAATCCTGATCTGGTTTTCTATAACCTTCCATAGAAAGAGAGAAGTGAAAGGGAATATTTTAAGGACACTTAAACCTGTAGACACTAAACTACATGACAAGCATATAGGGAGCCAGGCATACTTATCTTTTCTTAACAAATTGACTTTTTTTGCTCACTTTGACCTTTCATCTCAGATTTGACAATCACAGAAACTATCGCTAAGAAGCTAAAGTTACCCAGATCTGGATGATCTGAACTCTGTTGTGAATTTTTCTCCTTTAAAATCCAAGCTCTTACCTAAAGCTTTTTTTTTATTTATTTTCTGTTGTAGGCTGCTGCAGAAACATGCTCCAAGTTCAGCTTCACTCCTGACAAGAAAGCTGCTGCAGCGAGAAGCTAACTCAGCTCCCAAACCCAGAGATGGGGGGGAAATACTAAAAATCAGGAAATCAGGCCAGAAGGGATTTCAGATTTTTTTTCTTTCTCTTCCTACTGGGAATCTAAGAAACCTGCACAGAGAAACACCTTCTCTAGGATTGTATCAACTCAGCAAAACTGCCTGAGACCAGGGAACTTTTTTGCTGATTACTCTGTAAAAGCGTCACTACTCCTGAGTTCCCAAAGGTAATCTGTAAACAGAATAGTGATTTTTAAATATATTTTTCTGCTTGGCTGCTGAACCACATGCACTCTCTCACTGCTCAAAGTCTTCCTGGAGCCTTGCAGGAGTACATTTTTAGAGGTCTCCCCAAGCAGCTGCTTAGAGCGCTGGGCAGCCTGGCGAAAATTATCCACCTGCTCCTCAGCAATTTCTTGAGAACTCCTTCTCCTTCTCCTCCTTACCAGTCAATATTCAGACCTTCATCTAAAATAAGTGAGCACTGGAATCAATTACAGAGTTGTGCAAATTTATGATAGCTGAAGACGTTGCTCCCACATTCCTACATTCCTTGAGGTTCTGGGATAGCACCTCCTATTCTTTGAACCCTAGTCCAAATTAAGGCTGATCATCAAGGGAAGCTACAACCTGTCACACAGCATTCTATTCTCTAAAGTGCTGGGTTCCTCTCTGAAAACATAGAATCCCTTATATATCACATTTTTCACAGTGACGAAACACTGGAACAGAGGCATAATTGACAAAAGTGTCATACAGTGAGATAATGGGCAAACTGCAATTCTGGGCACCTAAATCTCTCAAACACAAACAAGACAACACATTTGCACACAAATTAATCATTCAGTGAATGTGAATCATGAAATATTTATTTCATGCTGCTGCAAGTGCTAGTGACCAATTAAAATTATAACTCTGAAACATAGGTGACATCAGAACAGTATTGGTCAAACACAAGTCACATTTTAGCATGTGAATTCTTGACATGGAGGTCACAGGACACAAAGTATACTTTTAATTACCCATTAAATGCACAATGTTACTGCTTCTCATTCAATGTCTGTATTTCTGCTTTGTGAACTGAGGCTGCTACCAGCTTGTAACATTTTGTTTGGGAATAGCTTCAAGATGCTACAATGCTTTGGAGACAAGTCATAAGGTGTTAATGTAAAGTCAGGACTTTACATTATTCCAGAATAGTCTCTCCTGATGGGAGATTGATCTGTGATAAAAACCCCAAAATGCTAGCACAGTATGTATTTACATCTGAGCCAGCTTGCTTCAGACACACAACATGGAATTCAGTTTAACACTTCCACAGGAAGAATACAAGTCCCTAAAGGAAGATTTTGCAAGAGCTGGGCACTTTCTGCTCATCAGTGCATCAACAAAAAGCAGTCACCATAAAGCTCCCATCATCTGCCTGGAGCATCCCATCAACACCCAGGGGACCTTCCAACAGCTCTTGTCAGGTATCTGCCATGCAGAATATGATGTAAATCATGGAAACCTTGTGAAAGTTAGTTACAGCTACACCCTACATTTGAGGGGAATCTTTAATCCCAGAATTCACATATGAGTACAGGTTTAAGTCCACTTGGCATGTGCATGTTGATACAAGTCACCTCTGGGAAGCATTTCTAAGCTAAATTCTCGTATCCATCCTCACCTGAGGCATATTCCCATAAATCTGAGTGACAGTAATCTGACTACACCTTGGAGATTCAGTCCCTCTGCAAGGAATGATTCATGGAGCACTTTCCTCTTCTCACTGAATTTCTTAAGCAAGAGGGAAGCATGGCTTGCCTATCTCCAAACTGATATATTGAAGAACCAGTATTTTGAATTTCCACAAGCATTCCCACTGTAAAAAGTGAGTTAAGTGCCCTAAAAACACCCTTCTTACCACTCCATTAAACCTCTTCACTCAAAGCACTGTATAGGAGCAGAAATTTAAGATAAATTAAGGAGATCAAGGAAAAGAGGAAGAAATAAAAAATGGAGAAAGCAAAAATCACCAGGGGCGATCCTGATTAGAAAGATGCAGGAGCAGCAATATTGGGGATTTCCCAGGATCATGTTGGCATGCCTTTTCCTGTCCCAGTGTTCCTGGAGCACCAGGCTCTTTGACCCCTACCCATAACTTGTTCTGTAGCCACTACCATTAGCAGCTCCTTTTCTACCTTCCATCCTCATGGGACACATAACCAAGGTTTTTGAGGTAGATTCACAAAGTAACACCAAGTTTAAGTAGCAGTGATTTATTTGACTGTGATGGTGAGGATATCTTCCTAATACCAATTTTAATGAAGCCCAGAAGTGGATTATTGAGAGAAGTTGCTGGATCTTTGTCACTGCAGGTTCTTAAGAACAGGCTGTACACTTTGTGTCATCCCTTATTCAGTTCCAGTTGAGTCTGCCCTGGGGCACACCCAGGCTAGGGGAGCTCTCAGTGTTCCCTCCTACCCTATTATTATCTCCTGGAAAAGAAACTCAACTGTAACCTCGAAATAAAGCGTTTCAGCTGTAAAACTCAAGTTTAGCATAAATTCTTTCACATAGATGTTCTTTCCAGGACACCTATGTTGCATCTACTCTCTTCCCAGTAGTGCACTGAGTGCTCCTCAGGCAATGGGAAGACTCAAAACCATACCTGTTAATCTTTGAATAAAAAATTAAAAAAAAAAAAAGGAAAGGTGAATGTTAGCAAAACCAACATTCCTGGTTTCCATTCCTATGACATGAACTTCCCAGAGATTGTCCCAGCTTTTCTAGTTAGATTCTGTCCCTGCTGTACTTTGGAGTAATTATATGTGACCTTTTCCACAACAGCACTTTTCCCAACATGCAGAAGTTTGGAAGAACCATTCCCACTCTCAGAAACTCAGAAGAAGAATTCAATGTCAATGACAGCTTCTAGCATAGGAAAGATAATTATAATATTAAAAGGCATCCTAGGCTACTTACTTACACCATTTCAAGGTACAGTGTTAGCTGAGGAAGTTTGCTCTTTCTCTCACTCTGTACTAAAGCAACAGGTCTGAGTTGTTGCACTGTTTCACCCAGCCATGCTATGGCATGTCAGAGTTAAGGAATATCAGAACACCTGGATAAACCCTCTTTTGTACACATTTGTGTAACATGTATACAAATTCATTAGTCACTGCACATGAGTTTATTTCCCAAAAGAAGTTTGTCATGAACTGCATTCAGCCAAGGAAATTCACACTGGAAAATGAATTTCTGAATACTTAAATCCAGCAGCTCTCTGGCAATCCCATATTCTTCTGTGGCATTTGAATATGAATCATTTCGGTGTTGTATCAAGTACTTAATGTTCTTTTAGTGCTGAGTTTCTCATCTGAATTTCACTGGGACTTATTAAACATAGGCTTTTTCTTTTCCTATCATGATTACGGTAACTATGTATAATTATGTGCATTGGGTAAATATGCTAATTGTATAATTGCAATATTCAAGTAAATCCTGACAAATAGAGAATGTACTTAGGGCAGGCAGGACACGTACTGATAGGTATAACACAACTAGAGCCACTCCCCTTATTTCCCATTATGAATATTTAGAGATAAGTATAATTTATCCAGCATCCAGGTGATCCTTCCATTCAAAGGCCGGACAGTGATCCCTGCTGCCATGAGAATGGACATTAAATGTCCTGTAATATCTGCCCAATAGCTTTGTCCAGGGATGTCTGCATGCTGGGAGCAGGACAACTCAAAGGTTAAACTGGGGCTACTTACTAATCTTCCCAAATGTGCAGAAGACTGACTGAAAATACAGAATATTGGCAAATAATTACTTTGCTTAGTGGTGAGATCTGTTAGGAAAAAAGAAAAAAAGATTGTACTTAAGTACTCAGATGGAGAGAAAGGAACAGAAAATTCTCAATATTATGCTGCTTTATTTTTTTGAAGAAAGAAAGGGGCAAAGAAATATATGAAAATGTGCAAGTTTCATTTCTGCCAATGAATTGATTACTTGATTACAATGTCAATTACTTCACATCCTTTATTTCTCTTACTGCCTCTGCACTTGGATTGACATCTGTCATTGTGCATTTGAACATCAGCCAACAGACTGGATGTTGTAGTCACTTGGGTGTCCCAGTGCTGCCATGAGTTTTGTTCACACAGCATTAAAAACAAAAGCCAGGATTTGCTTCATAAAGGTAGGTATGACCTTCAGGGAGGCAAGGTGGGCGGGAAGAGAAGAGAGGGAAAAAGGGATTTATGTTTGCCTCTAAAAAATGAGAGAATTCAGCTGGGATAAGTTTCCCATTGATTGAAAAAAAAATAAAAAAAAAATAAAAAACATCCCGAGGCATTAGAAAGAGTGAATGGAAGTGATGCTGTCAACAACTGTGGCACTGGTGTGAGCTTTCAGAACACTATTTAAAAGCTAAAAGCATTCAGGTTGCAGCACAGTATTAAAATAATGCTGATGCCCATGAAAACATTTATTTATGAGGCAGAGGGAGACAAATTGAGATAAAATGCAACTTAACATCCTGACCTGCCATTAGCACTGTGGAGTTGTGTCAGTCCTGACACAAGCCAAGATCACTGGGCTTGACCTCAGTGGGATTCCTGTCAATGGTCCTTAAGGCAGGGAGTTCACCCAGGCCTCTTTTGCATGCAGAACAGGTCACACCAGGCTTCCCTCACCCTTCTGTGCCTGCGAAGAGCAGCAGGCTCTGTGGCATATGTGACTTCTTTACACAGATGACATGCCAAGGTTCAGTCAGATATGCAAAACTCTCTGCAGCTCACTAAGGAGGGCCATAATTCTGCTCAAAGGAAGGTCAAGAAGAGGTCCATGAAGTGTTGGCTTGGCTCAACAAATGTCCAGCAATGGACGGTCTCTGGTGAAGGATGTAACATTACCCTAGGAACCTGGTTATTGATGACTTTTCATCTTGAGGCACTCAGCTTCAAACATCTTTGCTTGAACACTGAAATAACAGGTTCTCAGGATCTCTGTGAGTCAGACCTGAGCCATCCTAATCTGGCTGCATCTGCCCAGAGCCTTTCAGACCATTGGCTCCCACTGTCACCCATTTGTAGGTACACATCCCCTGATTAGTGCAGCTGCTTTGTACCCCTGCATCACTAAAGACCTGAATCCATTCTTACACTGAGTCACACAGAAATGAACTTTAATGCTCTTCCAATTTCCCAGAGACCTGAAGCAGCACACATAAGAAATGAACCCTCCTGGGATCCAAGCCAAATTCTCTTATTGGAAACACGTATTATGTATTAAACCACAGATCCTTCAGTGTGACTGGTCTATTTTCATAACACTTGGCTTCCAAAGGCCCCAACAGACAGCAGAGAGTGAAATTGCCTGATGACCTCCTCTGCTGACAGCCCCTGTTGCTCATCTCAAATGCTTTTGATAGAACACAGCACATTCTTTTAAATATTTTATCCACTCAGTGATCATGGGTGAAGGAAAGGACTAACAAGAAATGACAAGTGAAATAACTACATTTCCAGACCTGACAACACTCTTTATTTTTAATTTTACCAGGTCTGGAGATAGACATTAAAGTACAACTTTGACAAGAGATGAAATAAGTGAGTTTAGGAGTTATATTACATTATACCCAACCTGATCTGCAAGTTCATTTGGAAACAAGTAAAACAAAGCAGGCCAAGAAATCTGGTGTTTCCTTGCATTGCCCCAAATGGTCTTTTTTTCCATGTGAATTTTCTCTTGTAAAAATTTCTTTGTGGTAAACCCTGATCCAACCATAAAGAAGCAGACTATAATGATGACAGGACAAGGTGTGTAACTAGGTTAAACAAGATGAAGTGAAATTTCCCAATATTTCTAAAAACAGTTTTGTACTCCATATCTGAAACACCAAAATGCAGTTGTTCGAAAACAGTCTAATAGATGTTCCTATAGAAAATAATTGTAAAACATTAATAGCATACTCTATTTACAGTAATACTGTATTTTACCTATAGTATTTCTCACCTCTGTGATTACTTTCTTGTCCTAGGCAGACTTAAATACCTGAATAACAAACAAATGGGGGAGGAAGTGGGGAGGTGTGAGAAAGATTAAGGGGAGTGGAATGGAAGAAAGATTTTTCTCACAGGAAAAAATGGTGAGAGATTTTTTGAGTTCCCATGGCTAAAAAGAAAGTTTATCATGAAAATGTGTCCGTGTTAAGTGTTTTTAATTTCTGCTTGTGCAAGTCCAGCATCACAAGACAAATATCCAGGTGACACTGAGCACTCTCCCACAGTTCTCTCTCAGGGAGCCTGCCCAGAGCTGTTGAGTGACAAATGATTATTACATTTTAAGATCTGTGTGGGTGGTTTGGAAACCTGCTTTCACTGTGCTTTAGAATAAATATGTTACAAAAATAAATGCAAAAATGAAGATTTCTTACATTGCCAGTGGGTTTGGGCTGTTTGTGGAACTGCAGAGATAGAAGTGAAGTGTCACTTCCAAGTGCCCAGGCCCTTTCTCCTTGTTCAGCAACTTTTTCATAAAGGCACAGAGATCCCAGTACTTTGCAGATGTTCCAAATCTGAGAACTAAAACGTATTCCTTGAAATCAATTGTCTGTCAGAGGCCTCAGCAGTCTCAGGGAGAATGTCAGCCTGACACAATTTCACCCTGTGGGGAGCAGCTCTGGTACAAACAGCCTCCTGGCACACAGGCAGCCAGAGCCTGCTGAGCTACAACACGTCAACAACAAAAAATACTGGAAAAGACAAAGGGACAGACTAAAAAAGATTTCTGGACTATGAAATCATCCCATTAATGTAAAAAGGAGAATGTTGGGCAGCTGCAGGCAGTGAGTGCCTGCTCCAGGTGCACTTGCAGTGACACTGCCCATGCCTGTCCCCAGCCCCCTCTCCCTATCACTGTCCCCCACAAAGAGGCAAATTATAAATTGATGCTATAAAAAGAAAGTGTGATATGATCACAAATTAAGGCAATGCTTCCTCCGTGGTCATGCTGAGAACAAACTTCTGCTACCTCCAGTGAAGCCTGAAAGCTACCTAACGACCTGACAAAGCAAATCATTAGCAGAATTTCACCTAGGTCTTAAAATATTTTCATTGCAAATGACTCTCCCATTAAATGAATGCCCCTTGCAGAAAGTAATTACCCTTTCTTTGAACTTGCATTTGACAAATTTGAAACAATGGAAAAGAAATGACAGAGAAGAACAAGCACATGCTTTTTATGACTTCTCCCCCTTCCCTCTGCTGATACCACATCAATAATGGAGTGAGGGGCAGGTGAACAGCCTGAATTTTCAAAATGAGAGTTCAAGGAGACTGCAAAAGATGTCATGACCAAGAGGTAGCTCTCACCAGCCATTCCTTTATGAGAGCCCCTGTGACATATGTGAGCTGACAGGACAGTCCCAGAGAGCTGCCAAGGCTCTTGGGTCCTTGAAGCTGCAAGCTCTGAGGGCAAAGCCAGCACAGCACTGCTGGGTCCCTGGCACACAGATCCTTACAACTCATCTCACACATGATGCACCCTAGCTGAGGGCTGGATTTTCTAAGAGGTTTGCTTGCTGCGTGTCCCAGCTAAGCTGAGTGTGAAAGCTGACAGGAGACGAAGCCACAGGATCTAGGCTGACATTTACAAGTTCCTCAGTTCTATGAAACAAACATTGACTTGTAACTCTGCATCAGCAAATTATTCATTTATTTTTTTCTGTGTGTGCATCTGCTGAGAGATACTGGCTAAAATTACAGTGGGTGCTCTTTCTGTATGTACGTAGATGTATGTGTGCATGCGCATTAGCACACAGGTATTTAAAATGGAAAGGAAGAAAGTGGAACTCTAAATTAATAACTCTATCTTAATTCATTATTTTAAATGAATTTTTTGATCATTCACATTGGGTTTGGCTCAAAATAACAAGCTTATCTGTCTGAAAAAGATATATCCAGATGCTAATATCAGGACAACAATACAAGACCATGCTATTAGAAAAAAACCACCCCAATTCTCTACACTAAGAAGTCAATACATCTCTTCTGTGTAAGAAATAAAGTGTGTATCTGTCTCTGTAAAGGATTTTTCTAGGCTTGGGAGAAAGCTATTACAGAGGATGAATCAAGAACAAAGCAACATTTATTGGTGTTTTCTTTAAGGGAAGAGAGGAGAGAATAAAATTTGCTCTATCATAAAATATTTACATGGGTTTTTCTGTAAATCACACTGGAGAGAAAATAATAGGACAGAAAAGGAAGATGATGTTCAAACAAAGATTCTGAAAGTGATTTTCTTCAGCAAAGTTAGAAAGAGAGAGAAAGAAATAGAAAAAGACAAAGAGTGAGACTGCACACTTCATCTGTGTTTTATCCCAAGCACACTAATGAGCACACCCTGCACTCCCAACCCTACAGCCCTGACAGCAGGAATTTCAGCTGACACCAGGCATCTCCAGAGGGCCAGCACAGATCCCAGAGTCCTGAGCACCCCCTGGGCCCGAGGGGACACAGCCCTGGGCTGGGGCTCACCTTGCTGTGCAGCCCTGGGCACAGAGCCCAGTCCTGGGGCTCCCTGAGCACCTGCTGGGAGAAACCCCTCACCTCCAGCACAGGCAGCACTCAGTGCAGAGCTAAACCACCCTACAGCATCAGCAGCCTCCTCCTCCTGCCACATAACCCAGCCTGTCCTGCATCATCCTCACGCAGCCATCCCGGCATGGTGATAAACAGCACAGCCCAGCACACTCCCTCTGCACTGTGAGCTGTGTCACCTGTCCTGTGCTGGGGACAGGGGACAGCCCAGCCCCAGAGCTCCTGTGCTGGGAACAGGGGACAGGGGACAGCCCAGCCCCAGAGCTCCTGTGCTGGGGACAGGGGACAGGGGACAGCCCAGCCCCAGGGGAGCTCCTGTGCTGGGGACAGGGGACAGGGGACATCCCAGCCCCAGGGGAGCTCCTGTGCTGGGGACAAGGGACAGGCCAGCCCCAGGGGAGTCAAGGCAGGTCAGGACAGTGCTGGGCAGGTGGAAACACCAGCTCAGGGTCCCCAGGGTGTCCCCAACCTGCACCCCAGGGCACAGCTGGAAGAAAGCTTGTGGGCACCACCCATATCCTACAATTCTCTCATTCACACTACTGCATTCAGAAACAGTTTGGGGTTTTCCAGCTGGGTTGATTGATTTCCATGCATGCAAAGCTAAGAGCAGGTATAAATGTGTGCAGAATCATGGCAATAATTCAGAACTAAACTTTGGATTTCAAACAGCTTCAGCTTTCACTATGAGCATTTCTACCATCTCTACTGATTTGACCCAGTGGAATTTTCTGGAAGTACAGCTTGAATTTCAAGGAGAGAAAAAAAATATGTTGTGTAGACTTTTTAGACATTTGAATTAAAAAAAAAAAATCAAATCAAAGAAAAGAAACCCCACATAGTTTTACTTAGAAAACTCCACAGCATTTTCTACTTAGCCACCTTAGCAGATTTTTGTCCACTCCAACTATAAATTCTGCTCAGAGCTGCTAATTTCAGGAAAAAGAAAAGAGAAGATGCCATATATCTGATATAATTCAGATATTGCACTGCAAAAAGGGTCTTCAAAGTGCAGATTTGGGCAAAGAACATCCTGCAGAGATTTGATGAGAAGCTTTTATACTTAAGCGATAGCTTTTGTGTTGTATACAAGGAGGAGGAAATAGCTATTCAGAAAGAAAAACAGTGATCTGTTTCTCCAGAGAATGAAACATCTAAATATAACAAAGATGATCTGCAGCACAAAAAGCACAGTGGATCACTGACATCTCCCCTCTGCCAGGTAAAACAGGATGCTTCCAGCTCACCCCCAATTTCAGTCTGCACCCTGTGATAGATATTTACTCTTTCTTGTCCCTTCTGCTTCCCAGCGCTGTCATAAGTGACAGGACTTTGTAGGGGACAGTCAAAGACAAAGATAATGACCAACATAAGGACCAGAGCACTTTTTGTAGTGACTGAGTATTTTCCAAGGCTTGCACTTAATTAGAGCTGGAGTGTGTCTCCGGAAATGGGCATGTGTTCTCTCCTCTCTATTATCTGTCACATCACATTTTTGCTCAACACAATGCAGCAAACCTTGGGAGTGATTTGTGGAATATTTTAACATAGTTTAACACAGAGTGCATAAGCTTTACATGCTAGTGCTGTAAGAGAAGGTGATAGGTCAGAATAAAATGGATGATTAAAAAAAAAAAGTTGATTAATTATGTGGCACTGTTTCAAAAAGATCTATTGGAACAGAAGGCTCGACCCACTCCTTGTGAATATCTTAATTACACAAAGTGGAAGTACAATGCTGGGGCTGAGATCCTCCCTGCTCAACCACGCCTGACTCCTACAAAGAGGGAATAGTCAGTGATTTTTGTAATGTGGGGCCACACTTCAGCACTCATCCTACACAGCCTTGCTGGGTCCTCCAACTCAGCTGTCTCATCTTGGAGCTCTCATCTTCCTCTGTTCCAGTCACCCAAAGTCAAAGCTCAGCATGTTATGAGGTGTTTTTCTCTCAAAGGGTGGGATTACATGTTAGAATAAATCATTTTTTCTTAGACTGGCCCCCAAAGAGAGGCACAGTGACTTTCACTTGAGCATGTCAAGGCTGAACAATAAGCAGATATCTGTACAGGACAAGGCACTCTATGAGACTCCCAGTTTCAGTGAGACTGAGGGGATTTTTTCCAGCCATTGCTTCCAATGGAGCCAAAATTATCATCCAGTATTATCAGCTGCCTGGGGAGGAGTCAGTACAGCCACAGCCCCCAGGCCTTGCTGGATCTCCTGGCTGTGCTGCAAGAACAGTAATAAGAACAGTAAGAACAATAATCCATAAAGGTAAGCATCAATTTGTCCTGAATCTCAGTCTTTCTCAGCTGCCTGCTCATAATTCTGAATAAAACACCAGCCAGGCACCCCCAAGCATCCATCAGGGCGTTGCTGCCACTCTCCCAGTGGGTTGCTTCTTTCTGGTGGAACTAATTGACCTCTGACCTGTTTATTGCTTCAGTGCCACCAATTCATCACCAGTTTATTCATCAACATCTGGTGGTCGGAAAATTGTATTTTACATTATTATCTCTCAAATGGATAGCTAATGCTGCTTAATGGGGCAGTTATATGTTATTATAGATTCATTTTTTCTCATTTTGCTAATGAATGGAGAATCTTCATCAAATAAATATTTGCCAGTTGGCTTAATATCAAAGCTGCTAATAAAAACCAGAAAAATGTTCTATATGTGGAAAGCTGAATGGTGGTAGCATGTGAGTTTAAAGAAGTATCATTTCAGCCACACTGTACTTGCACAGAGGCCAAATTGGCAATCAAGTGATCAGTGTGAGGAAGGTTGAGCTGTATTTACATATTGTCTCAGTAAAATGCTACTGATTTATTTCTCTGGTGCCAGACACAATACGAGCAGAGCTTAAATTTGCTTATTTCCTGGGTTTAACAAAAGAAATGGAAAAAAAAAATGGAAATAAACAAATCTTGGACACAATCCTAAAAAATCTGGTTCCCTTCACCAGCTCACATAACTGCATTTTACAAAGGGGATGGGCAGGGGTGGTGTGACCTGTCATGCAGAATTCATGAAACATCTCTGCATAAACATGTGAATTTGGAGTAAACACAGTTCAAGCTGACAAAGTGCAGCACTGAAGGGAGAGCAGGCTGCACTTGAGCATGTATGCCCTGGGGCTCAGCTCCTGCCCCACATCTGGGACCACTCAAGTCAAGGCTCTCACACGAGCTCCCCAGTCCCTGAGGACAGGGAGTTTACAGTGAAAAAGTTATTGTTTTACTACATACAAAAACATGCACACATCTATGGCTGTGGGATTCTTTGCTACACTAATACCTGGTGGTGACAACTGGTAGTAGTCAATGCACAGAAACACTTCACTTTTTCTCACCATAAAAGTCCTTTCTTCTCTGGTCAAGGTCCTACACAGGGCTTAGAAAATCATCTTTACAAACAAAACTGCTCCCACCGTGCAGATGTACAAGTGCAGGGCTGGAACTCGCCAGCAATCCTGTGTTCCAGGAGCTCACAGATAGCTGAGTGTCACCCTGGGATCAGACACGGCTCTTCCCAAGCCTGATTCACACAGGAATTCAAGTGGGCTTGGCCAAAGTGAATGTGAGTGAAATTTTACCTGCATTTCCCACATATTCTGTCTAGGAAAAGGTGCATAAGGATGCTGAGAACATTTTTTTACCCCTTCATGTGATGTCTAACAAGAAGCTGTAGTTTCAGTTTGACACTTCATCGTTTAGCACAGCTCACCCATGCTATGTTTTCAGCACAATCCACATCATCTTGAGGCAAAGCAGTAAAGGCATAAGAAATACAAATTATTGTAATAGTGCTATCAAAATGTGAAAATCTCTATTTTTCCAAAACCAAATAGAACATACTCTAATCTAAAGCTACTGAAGCACACAGAAGCTGTGCCAGCTCTAACATATCCATTGGCTTCATGGACCATTAAATAGCACAAATGGCACTACGAATTATTTCTGAAAACGTCAATATATTTCTAATACCCTGGGCACAGCTCTCCTAATCTTTGGGTGCACACTCCCTGAGCCCAGGTCCCAGCTCAGCTCCCCAACTCCCTCTTTTTCCATTTCACTTAGTGGATGAAGTCACTGGAACAGACACAGCCCACACAGCCCCGAAATTGCAATTTTACTGCTACACTTTCAAAAAACTACCAAGGGTGCTGAAAGCATGGGGTGAGCACTCCTTAGAAATGTATATAGTGAAAAGTAAACACCAAAGCCCAGGCAGTCATCACAGAAGTGTTTGGGTTTATTTATTTTGAGAGCTCTAATGCATTCTTGAGTGAAGAAAATAAACCAAAGAAAATAGAGAAAGAAGAGGGGGAAAATAGCTGTGTCAGGCAGATTTACATGGTTTCCTCTGCCACTTGTTTCTACATCCATTGACACACAGATGATAGAAGTGCAGAAGAATTAGTGCTTCACTAATACAGTTTATGTGAACCTAATGTAGAAGAGCCATGAACCCAGCCTTTTTAAGAAGTAAAACAAAAACCCTTAAGATACATGCCAGGTTTAACATTACACTTAAAGTGAACCTTCTCTTGAATTTTCTGATGGTTCAGAAATACCTGACTGCAATTTTCTACTGAGCTTGGAATTTGTAATGAATTGTCCCATGATGCTTTTGTTGTAAACTTACCGAGAAACAGCTGTCAAACTGTAAAATGAATCTCTATGCTGCCTCTTTTGCAGTGTAAAATAACTTGGGTTTTGCAAGAAAAGTGCCTAACTTGGTGCAAAAACCGCACCAAAACAAAAAACCAGATCAGCCATACGTACTGAAACACACAACCCTTCAGCCAGGAAAGATCTTTGTTTTATGGATATATAAAATACATGCTCTTGCAACAAGCTTGAAGCATATTTATTGTTCCCAAGTGGCTGCTGAAAACTCCTTAAACGTTGTTTGATGGAGTAGTGATTCTTTTCTGCCTTACTGGTGTAAACTGAATATATCTAAGAGCAGAATATATTGGCAATAAAAAAGGGGTTTTTTCTTTTTTTTTTTTTTTTTTTTTTTTTTTTTTTTTTTTTTTTATTTTTTTTTTTTTTTTGGCGGGATGGGATCTATCAAAATAAAATATACTTGGGAGGCTTTGAAGTTAAATTTAAAAAAATCCTTTGGATATTGCCTTTCATTTCTAAGAGCACTATTTAAATTCATTCTGAGGGTTTGCATGAGACACCTCAGGTGCTCTCTGTTCCAAATTCACTTGATTAATGTTGCCTTAAAAGATTTGCTGAAGAATCAGGCAAATGTAATTAGAGGAGAGGTAGCTCATACTATACATAGATCATCAAAGGATAGGTAGAGAACCTTATTTATTTTCAGAGGAGATAAAGAATCTCCATACAATTGTAATAATCTCAGCAGATTAAAAAAAAAAATTACAATCATAATTAGGAGAAAATGATGAAAGCTTGCACAAGTACATGGCCCAGGTTCCCTTTATCAGCAGAGATGTCCCATGCAGGGCATGATGGAAACATCACTGGGGCTGAATGGAAAGAGTCAGGGGCAGAAAAACTCTGCAGAAATATTATCCCATTGTTTTTGGGCTGGTTTCTCCAAAGCAGGGATCATGCAGATGGCACAAAACCGGGATGTGCCCTGATGCAGGAGGTGTGTGAATGAGGAGGAATTGCCCATTCCCCATCAGGAGTGAGCTTCCACCAATGGCACGACAATTTCAGAGAGTACTCCCTAACCCTGATCATCAAAGGACAGGTAGAGAACCTTTTTATTTTCAGAGGAGATAAAGAATCTCCATGCAATTGTAATAATCTCAGCAGATTAAAAAAAATATTTTAAAAAAGGGTATTCCCTAAACCCTGAATTCCTGTGTGAGTGAAATCCTGCAAGAAGTTTCTACACTGGGCTCAAGTCTGAGTTTTGACCACTGAAATTCTAACTGCTAGAGGTGACTCAGCTATTTTAGAGTGCTGTTAAGCAAGTGCTAACTACCTCTGTCAGGACTGGAACCACTGCTCCTGGAGCTGCAAATGCATATGTAAACACCAGAATGACTCAGAGCCAATAAGAGTACTTTTGTGTTGAAATGCAAAATTTTTAAGTCCTTTTATCGTTTAAATCTGCCAAAATTCACATTTTTTCCATTAAACATGAAACAGTGCTTAATGCAGTTGGAAACAGGCCATCATATCCCCTCTGAGGTTGATAATTTATGTTAAACATGTGGTTAGAAAAACAGAAGCCTATAAGACCACAACCAGTAATAGAATAAACATCTTTTCAACACAAAGATGAAAACAGCACTTTGATGGGACACAAATGGCCTCGTTACTGCACGGGAATACCTTCATACTTTATGATTTTTTCCATGCCACTATAAAGACTTAAGAGGTAAAGAAAATAAGAAAGGTTCACTAAGGCAGTGTCACAATACTGAAATAATTCAAGTGGGTTAAAAGCCAAAGTGAACTGCAGGCAGAGCGGGGTGCAGGCTGCTCAGCATCACAGCTCTTCCTACACAGAACACCACAATCCCTTGTGCTTCATTCGGGGCATTGTGAATTCAACACAAGACCAGGCTTCTAAAGGTCCTTTCATGCCTGCTGTACTTTCCAAGAGGGCCTGAGACAGCAGGGTGAGGCATTTATCTAATCTTATTGCACAAACTCCTCCAGCCCATATTGAGAGACAAGTCCTGCCAAAAGGAGATTGTCCCCTCTGCCTTCAGACAGAAGGGTTTGTTTGGGTTTTTTTTTCTGGAAGAGCACTTCTTACAGCAAACATTTCATCCAAACAACTCGACATGTCAGATAGCTACAGGCAAATCCCAGCCCAGCTGTAAAAAAGCACCACGAGCCTCAGCACACCAGAGTAGTGACAAATACCTCAAATATCACGAGGCTGCAGACAGGGATGGTAGGGCAGAGGTTTGTGATGGAAGGGAGATGCTTGCAGTAGCGAATGCTGAACATCTCATCTGCTGTTTGTCACAAAGGAGCTTGCCCAGCCTTGGTGCTGCTAGAAAGATCTGCAGACAGGCTGTCAGCACAGGCCAGTGAGTTGGAAAAGGACTGGAATGTCCCAGTGTCACAGCCACTGCAAGCCCCTCTACCTGGATGTGTGCCAGAAACAGTACCAGGCCTCCCCTGCCCAAATACAGATGTTCCTTGCCTTTTTCACTTGGGGATTTGAACTCTTACAAGGAATTACAACTCTGACCTTTCTGTCAGACAAGGTTTGTTCTTGCTAGGAGAGCCCAGGAAGATTCAAACCCTGACATTGCCTTCAGCTGCAGAGCAGTTAGCAATTGTTCCATACACGTTTTGCACTGATCCAAGAACTCCAAGAGAAATGTTTTGTTCATTTGTTTTCACATCACTGATCTTTGCAGTGACAGCTCAGCAACCCACGGAGCCACCCACCCATCCATGCAGTCCTGGCTGGAAAAAGCTTGGCTGGTGTTTCACAACAAGAGAGCATCACACCTGAGTGGAAGGGTGCTTTTCCCTCTCCACTTGAACTCAGGTTTGGAGAGGGTGTCTCTAATAGAGATGTGGCAGAACAGAAGCCAGCAGCACTGAAAGCCACTCCATTCCCACTGTAGCATGACTCTCTCGCACTGCAACCTTCCAAATTCCTTCAGAGTTTAGTTCCATGCTTAATTAGAGATGCAAACTGGTAAAAGGTAAAGAAAAAGATCCAAGAGCACTCAGCACTGTATTCACTCCAAGGACTCTCTTGCAGGATGGCAGCCAGGATCACCCCATCCCCAGACAATTTTCCTCCCTATTTCCCAATCCTGAACCTTTAATTCCTCCATCTATACCAGGGACTTGGTGAGTTGCTGCTCATCTACTGCAGCTCAGGGAGCTGGCTGCTCTGTAGGGCAACAAGGACATCCTCAAATGGAAGGAACTGAGCTCAAACATCAGCCCTGAGTCCTGCTGGCCACTGTTCCTGCTGGCTTGGCCCTAAGGAAAGCAGGACCAGGTTAACATGGAGAGGCAATAACTTCCAGTAGCTTAACAACCAAAAGCAGGCAAGTTTGCAAGCACATGACGGAGTCCAGTAAGGCACCTGCTGTAATAAGAATTACCAACACCTACAAAACTTAACTTCTCTCCATCTCTTAGCCCATCACTGTCCCCAAAGCCCTATTATTGCTGTGACATCACAAGAAAAACAGGGCTTTGGGTTGGATCATTCACCAGAGAAAACAACTCTCTTTTCTTCCTGCAGTAGCTCTGACCAGCAGGGGAAAGAGGGAGCCCCAGAAGGAGGGAGGGAGGAAGAAAGGAGGGAGGAAGAAAGGAGGCAGCCCCAGAGCAGGAAACAGCTCAGGCCTGGGCTGAGCAGGGCTCACAACTGCAGCTTCACTTCAGAACATGACCTGGGTTTGGATTACAAAGGTACTTAGGTTTCCAAAAGTACAACTTGGCTGCCTAATTTGATTTTCAAAAGAAAATTAAGTGGATTAGGGGTTAGATTTTTTTAAGGGATTTAATTTCCTACAGGGACAGAGGAGTACCCAGTGGGAGAGTATTACAACTCAATTAAGATTATAACAAAGAGCTTATGTTTGTTTTCCCTATTCACACAATTTATAAGGGCTTGAAGGAATTTTGTATAAATAATCAAATTATAGCAAACCTAAAAACACTTGGTTTCTCCTGATAGAGATCAGCTCTATGAAGCTTCAGCCAAACAAAATTTCTGAATGTGATCACTACCAAAAAAAAAAAACCAAACTGAAACAACACCTACAACAAAATCAATCCAAAAAAAATCAGGAAGTTCTGCTACAACAATTACCCTAACCACTGGGCTTTTTCTATAAAATATTGGTATATCAACTCAAGGCATTAACCCTCAAAATCTAAAAATAACCAAATATTGACAATTATTTGTTTTCTTTGTTCTTGTTGTAAATACCTCAAAGGAACTTCAGTTTTTGGTCTGTTTTTTACTCTCCCTAGTGGGGAATATCTTACTACATTCTTCCACAATGAACACAACCTCTCTTGGTTCTCTAGTCGTTGTTGCACTCTGGAACAAAAAACTGTACTGAAATCCACTGCCCCAGGTATTATCTCATCTGATTTTGGAAGGAAGGATAACAAGCATACTCCTGCCATTTTTCCTGAAATCCTGAATTCTCCATATTTATAAACAATTGCCCGAAATAAATTCATTGTATGACTCGAATTTCTTTTTTAGCTCTTCACACTTCTACAGAAAACATCCACCTATATGAAAACGTAATTTACCAAAGTTGGTTCCTGTGCCAAAAGCTTTAATTACAGAGACTGAGACAATCTTCCACAGATGTGCGAAAGTAAAACTCAGAATCAGGTATTAAAATATCTCTCACAGCTTCGTGTGTCTAAAGCAAAACCATTATAGTGTAACCCTTTATTTCCTAATGAAATACGTTTGGGAGTTAAGGAGCTGACAGAGGCCAGAGCCAGGACTTTGCCCCATGGCTGTTTAGAAACCTCAGTCTGGTTAAAGACTTTCATTACACTGATTTTGTAATGCTCCTTAAAAGCTGAGAAGTAACAGCATAACTTTAAGAATTCCATTTTCACTGCAGAATGGTCCAAAAATCCTCCCCTGAGGTAGGCGTGTTATCTCGTTGAATTTAAAAACAATAAATTGAAAGAAAGGAAATAAAAGAAAGGGGGAAAGGTGTAAAAAACAGGTGTAAAGGCACTGAAGCTGTAGGAGTTCTGACAAATCATCTTGGCATATAGTCCCAGTGGTGATGAGAAATTGTTCTTTGTGTTTTATTTGTTTTTTACACGGCAGAACAAGAAATGCACTTGAGGCAAAATTGTAGAATATTGTTAAATTAGTGGGCTTATTTTATTAATACCCATGAGAATGTAGTGATGAGGGAGAATTATTCTACTCCACAGCCATGTAGGAGCACACAGTAGCACGTGTTCCAGCCCTGCAGTCTGTCACTTGTACCCAGTGCATGTGAGTAAACACCCCACGGTGTAACACAATATCCTAAGAAAGCATTTCTATACTGGGAATTACATACATTGTTCTTCTTACCCTAATGTATAAATCTAGTCACCTTTGCTTACAGTACCTCAAACCCAACAGACTATTCTCCATATTTTGGCCTGGGAATGATGCATTTAACTATGTGTGTCTTCTACCTTGTACCCTCACAATAAGGTAAATTACTTGGAGTCAATTAAACATGCAAAACACACTTTACCAAGGCATATTTTTTAACAGAAACTGAACTTCAGTATCATTCATCCCCCAGGCAGTATTTGTAGCCAGCAGAAGAAACCTAATGTGCACAATTCTCTCGATAAGAAGAGTGAAAATTAGAAACATGGAGGTTTGCTTAAGCGGATTCAAGTATCCCTGGAAACAGGTAACTAAAGCCACACAAACCTTGCATGCTTCAGCTCACAGGGTGTTCATAAACCAACTTCTGGTTTTCTGTTTGCAGGGTTTGGACTCTTGCCTGAAGAGTCAAGTTAGATTAATTTAAATCTCTGAATTAAAATTTCGCAGGAAAGACAAGAGAAGGTGTTGTGATGTGATCCAGGAGGGAGCAGGTGCAAACAGGAGCCCAGGTTTAACTGGAAGATGCAGGTTTGCATGCCAGCTCACCCTGGGCACAGATTTCCTACCTGCCTTTAAAGGTTCTGCAAAGGGCACACATGCACAGGGACAAGACCCCGTAATGTCATCCCAGGTCAGGGCTGATTTGTGTGTGTGGATGATATGCTGTTCATGCTTTGGCTTCCATAGCTAAAGCCAATAGCTGCAATTCTATATGCTAGTTCAATTTTGGCGGGTTTGTATTTTCTGAAATTTTGACATAAGCCATCAAAAAAGAGCAAATATACTGTGTGCTTTAATTTATTCTTATTTTGTTACCAGAGGGAGAAGAGCTCTCACAGTTAGACTGTATTCATCTGTCTGCCTACAATGCCATTAGTAAAATGTCATTTTGATTTGAGCCTACTGTGACCTACTTGAGGAAAAACCTCTCATGCTGCATACACTATATATCAGTGTGTATACATATATATATATATATATATATCAGAGAACTTTTCATTAGCTGTTTAACTGCATAATGGTGTTTATATATGAGCATGGCTTAATTAGCTACAGAATGAAAAGTGCAATGAAAATGCAAAAGGATTTGGAAGGGCTGAGCTGCAAGAGGACACCAGATTTTGACACGTCTTGGGAGTACTGAAGTTTGTATAGTAAGGTCAAAGTCTCACCTCCCATTGGTAAATACACCATTACATAAATAAATATCCTGTGTGGGGTCCTTGTCAGACAGACTCTAAGTTCAGTGAGGAAGACAAGGCTGATAGATTTTTCCTTGAACAGCAGCAGTGCTCTGCAGAGATCTGGCTCACACCCTCAGCTCAGGAGATTCTCCTCAGTTTAGAACCAAGTTTCAAGATATCCAGGTACTATTTCACTGGGTCAGCAAGTGTAAGACATGAATCAATGCTTATGCCTAAGCTGCCTTTCCAAGCTGAGCATGAAAATTCTTCTCCATCACTCTTCAAAGCCTAAAAAATACCAATGGGCCACTGCTTTATGAGAAGGCACAAGAAAACTTCACAGAAATTAGGTTATTTCTAGAATAATTTAGAAGTTTGACAACAACCTTATAAATTTCCATGACAGCTTTCCAAGACCCTGACATGTAACTCAGTGAGCTCTTCTAAGTTACTTTAAAAAACCAAAAAGTTAAAATAAACCCCCAAAAAATAACCAAACAAATATGGACCAATAAAGGCATAGCAACCCCATTAATTCTGCTCCCCATGTATGCCAGATGCTAATTAGGAGCTGGTCCTCATCACATGAATGGGATCCAGCTTTGCATTTTACCAAAACACAAAAGGCCAAATTCCAACTCAGGGTTTCATTCTGGCCTACCCTAATAGCTACAAAAAGCTGCACAGTTGAGATCTGGATCAGATTCAAAGCTTTCCCAAAATGTATCTCTGTTCATATCCTGATTGTTGAATCCAGCTCATCTCTAATTAAAATTATCACACAGAATGTCAGATCTCAGGTTATGCGCCTTAAATTTCTCCCTATAAACAATTAATTAGCTTGCTACAGCCTTTCTATAAATAGCTTGTACATCTAAATTATTCTCATCTGCTCAGACAAACAAAAAATCCCAGCTCTGTTTTTTGTCTTCTGATTTTTCCTAGTGGTCTGCAGCTGTCAGGCGGCCAGACACACATGTGTGCTCTTCATATTTGGAGATAAAAATAAGATTATGGGGCTAATTGACAAAGTTTTTTGGATGGAGTCAGTGCTTGGGAAATCAGGTTTTCCCCAGAAAATGTCTGAAAGCAGCATTTCCATCAGGTCAACTCCGGCAGAGAGCTGCCTCCTGCACCAGCTGAAATGTTCACTGAACAGCATGGATCCCAGGGTTTGAGGCATCCTACTATTATGGGACAGAATACATATGGTTGCCCAAATTAATTTTGCTGACAGTTTTTCCAGACTTATCCTATAGGTGCTGACAGGCAAGATCAGGCCACAGCTTCAGCTGTGCTCCCAGCCAGCCACCTCTTGTCTCCAGACATGTTCTTTGCTTCCCCACATGAGGTTTTCACTTCCACACTAGAGATGCCCAGGGAAAGTGTGCAGCCACTGCTCTGCCATGTCAGGGCACATTCCTGTGATTTGGCTTCACTTACAGATCAGCTGCATTTACACAAAGCATCCTTGGCAGCGTGCTAATGTGAGGTAGGTTTTGTATGTGTCTAAGTATGTATATATAAATATATATAAATATATAAAAATATATCTCAATCAGACCAATAATTGTAAGTCATGAATATAAAACAAAGCAAACCTCAGTGTGAATCTACCAGAGGCAGTTGCCAGAGCCATCCCTTTCAGTCTGTGTGTACCCCGCTGTGAAATGTGTACACTGAGCATCTTTGTCTCATGCCTGTGTTGAGACTGAGTAAGAAAATATTCGTAAAGCACTTTGGAAGATTGTCAACCAATGCAGCCAAACGTTATGCTCATTTTGAAGCACAAATCTATACATTTTTCCCCACAATCTAGCATAGAATCGTCACTGCAACCAGCCAAAGAGGAGAAACTGGGATTATTGGATATTTTTCATGATTCACTGCATAATGCTGCTATTAGAGTGGGAACAGCAGGACACTGATTGTTTTGTGGCCTTGAAGTTCAGGGAGGAATCACTCTGATTACTTCCTCAGAGCCAGCCCAGGATAAGCAGAGCTTTCCCAAACTTGCTGTGATTGTGCCACCCCATTAGTGCAGTGAAATGCCCATAAGCATCTCCAAAGTCCACAATCCCTTCACCTGTTTATTGCTGGTTTCAGAAAAACCACCCTGAAGCCCAAGTGTGTGTGCAAACCTCTCCATCAGCAGTGCTGAAAACAGCCCCTTGTGCTGGTGTGGGTGTCCAGCAACAGACTTGGAGGGCTGAATTCTGCTTTTGGCATGGTTTTGGGGTGTCCTTGGGGCAAGTCCATTTTCCCTTGTTTTGAATTTTACTGAGGACAACTGTGTCATGAAGAATTAGCGTCCGGGTTTGAAAATTGCAACAAGGATGGGGTAGTTACTGATACTGGTTTCTAAAATGTGTGTATGCTCATCATGTTCCAAGCAGCTTTCCCCATTTCACACATTCCTGCTCATCTCCCTCACATAAGATGTCCCTGACACATGAGTTTTGCTTCTGCTCTGTCAAATTAGTTACCTTTTGACATTTTACATTTCTATATTTCAGGAAGGCCACCAAAGAAGTAATCTCTGTGAACTAAAACATTCTCATTATTCTGGAGATGAAAACCTATCTTCTGGTTTTCTATTTTGTATCAGTCAATAATAAGAAATGCCAGCTTCTCTTGTTGACTCTTTAGCCCCTTTTACTTCAGTTATTTAAGTGGTTTAAGGACTCATGCAATAGAGTCACATAAAGTCTCAATTATTCTTCATTTATTTATGCTAAACTGTTCCAGTCAACAACCGACCTTGATTCATTTTAAGTATGATTTTATCTGGTTACATTTGCTCTTGAAAGTTACTGCTTTTCTCTCATCCATGCTTTGACCAATAATAATCTACTCTGTTTTTCATTTTCTAGGCATCCCACAGAGTTCAGAACATTATTGATATTCAGGATTCATCCCTTCTAATTTGAGTTTCTTCTAACTATGACAGCAGACAAAGACAATTTTATTGTAGAAAAACAATTGGAAATAGAAAAGTACTACTTTGTTAGATTGTACTGAGAATTCCTCTCCCTCTCTCCCCAAAGCCAAGCTGAGCTATTCTGTATGTTGGATTATATACTCCTGGCTAGGACCTGGGAATGTCTGAGCCTCAACTCACAAATCCCAAGCAGAGACAGAAAAGCCATAATCAGCAGCTGTTGAGTTTGGTAACCGAGATAAACCACATCATCCCCAGGCAGGGTTTGTGCCTGTTTGTCAGTGCAGCCACCAAGATCTGAACTAAACAACTTTTTTTTTTTTTTTTTTTTTTTTTTTTTTTTTTTTTTTTTTTTTTCCCAAACAGCAACAAGGAGGATGCTGTGGAAAATCATCCCAGGAGCTTTTCTGATGGGGCATCATATGGAATCAAATATGTGAATACAAGGCAGGCCAGCTTGCCAGAGGCAGTGGAGAAACTCAAGTAATTGACTCACTGATTACAATATATAGGAAAAAAAAATTTAAAAAGAAGTTTGTTTGCTTTTTAAAATTCCATTAGACTCCAAGTGAGGGAAAAGAGAAGGTGGGGTCACTGAACCAACACTCTGCTCTAGAACAAAACCCACATGGCTCAGCAGGGAAGGGCCTGCTGGTTTCCATACATCCATCTTCCAACCTATTCGAAAGGAAGTTGGGATTAAATCCATCCTCCAGCCCCCACACACTGCTTGTGTTGAGTTTGAACTCTGTTACCTCTGAAGCAGGGAAAAATGAAAATGCCCTGGATCACAGAAGAACAGCCAGCATTTCTTTATCAATAAATGTCAGCCCATTATTACAGCTCACATTATCATCAGCATCATTATTAGGAAACTATAAATTATGGTGAAATTCTTATTTAGAGAGAAGTCTTTGAAAAACTGATTTTTTTCCTTTCAGCAACATTTTGTTTTTAAAGAAATACCTTAATGTTATACTATTTCTAATTAAGAGTTCAACAGTAACCCAGATGGAAATACTTTTTAATCTAAATATCTCTGTAGGTTCTTTTTCTTTCTAAAATACAGCATTTGAATAAAAAAATCAGTTTTCTTTGCTTTCTCCATTATGAATCAAAATTCCCATCTAACTCAATTGATGTTTAACTTCACACATCTCTTTGCAGCACCAATCTGCAGACAAATCCTGCTGCAGCTGAAGGTGAGGAGAGTGATAGAGGTGTTATATCAGTATGACACACTGAGGGTGTGCTGGGTCTGTACAGCACCAACCCAAAGTGGTGCTCCTACTCTCATTAACATACCTAAAAAAGAAATAGTAAATGTAAATGCAAAAGAAACATTCACCTAATAGAGTAAATTATCATCTGTTATGTCTCCATTTGTTCTTTTTTTTTAATTCCTCGATTTCCTTTTTTTATTTTTCTCCTAGTTCCTCATCTTACAAATGACATTATGAGAACACTCCTCGCACTACTCTGAATATCTGCAACTGCATAGTCAACCACTTTTATTAATAAAGGCAAATTTAGAAATATGTGTGCTCACTCATATTAAAATTACTTTGTGAGCAGGTTTATTTTCTCCATAGTAGTTTTTTATCTCTACCATTTTCCTAAATCTTTTTCCAATGCTAAAATATTTTCTAAAGAAATGGTTTGACATTTTTTCTGGTATGTACCTATACCCCAAAGAATTCTTTAATGGCTGTTTATGTCTCAGGGAAACTAGTGTTAAAGTGCAATTTTTCAAGTAAGCAGCATGCTGACGCTCAGTAAGTGATACAGATTAGTTCAGATAGCAGTAACTGAGCTGGGTAATTCATCTAACCTACCTGACCTGACAACTCCTTTCATTATTTTAGATCAGTAACTGAGATGCCAGCATGTGTGGTGATGAGGACATGAGATGACAATATCAGTCCACTTCAACCAGCCTGCACATCCCCCTCGATGAGTGATGCTCCAGGCTCACACCCCAGCCACAGACAAAGTCCTCTGCTGCCTTCTCCAGAGGATGAGACAGCTCCAGGGATTGATGTGTGACTTCAGCTGGACGCCTTCTTCTGCTGTCATAAGCAATGAGGAGCCCCAGGAGCTGTTCTGGAGGCAGCAAAGGGCCAAATGCCACCTCTCACCCTCCCCTGGCCCTGCATTTACTGTGGTGGGGGGAGCTCTGCTGGCTCTTCTCTCCACCCTGTCCTTCTGCAGGCTGGAACATCCCATCCTGTTCATACACAGAGGCAAGGCAAGGCTCTGCCCATTTCCTCAAATCCACTACCACGCCAAGGGGAGGAAAGCAAAGCATTTAGGGCATTTTCCTCCCTCTTCCCCACCTGCACCAACCTATGGCTCTGCAGCTTCTGAAAACAGACCCCAGCTTTAGAGACTTCAGGTGCACCCCTCCTGATCCCCACCTTCGGCAGCCTCCATGCACCTGAAAATCAGGTGAGATGAGGAATGCTTTGTGAACCTTTGTCTAACCAAATATTTACTTCCATTTAAATTAGCCTTTAATCCTCACATTAGCAGTTTTCTCTCCCAGGGTCACCTCTTGTTGCAAAAGCTTTTCCTGTGTTCTCAGGCAGAGAAGCATGGTGAGGGCCACAAAAAAACCCCTCAAACATGTTCAGACCATGTAACAGCAGCTCTAGTTTAACACAGGGATCTACAAATATTGTATAATATGAAACAGAATTGAAGTGATAAGTAGAAACATCAGCCAAGCAGTCAGTGTGCTGCATGGAAAAGCACTGGCAAAAGCAGTGGCTGTAGGTAACACACTGCATGTGCTGAATGCCCTATAGAGATTTAAAAGAGCATTAAAAATGTGTAAAAACTGATATTTCAGTATCTCTAGATCTAAGATACCCCCAAACGTATTTTTACCTAGTAGAGCCTAAAAATAAGCACTTCAGCATGAAAATGAAAATATCTTTTCAACTTTGCTCTTTTGGAGAACTCAAGTTTCTCTGAAAGTTCACATTCTCCTCCAGAACATTGTGCAGCTCTGAAAATGAGGAAAAAAAATCTAGAGCAAGACTTGCAACTGATATAAAAATGCTATGGAGGTAATGGGGACCAACTACAAATGTGCTATGGAGAATTCAGATGATTTGCCCTGATTTACTGTAAATTCTAAGCAGCACAGAGGAAAAAGACAGCCACAAAAACAGAAATTGAAATAGAGAAGAACTGATATCCAAAGTTTCTCCAGCTACAGACACCTTTAATTAGAAAGCTTATTTTACTTCCTGAATATTCAGAGGACTACATAGTGGCTTCAAGCTGGTTTCATTTTCCAATCTCACATTACAGCAGGAGCTATGCATAAAATGACAAAAAGTTTTATCCCTGTGTTCTGCTGGAGCTGGGATTGTGCTTTTCACAGTGAGGTGCAGCTCTGGAAATATTTCCCCACAGCAATTTCCGCATTTAGTGGCTGCAGTCAGGCTATTCTCTGTCAGCAGAGGTCCAGGAACCTGGGCTGGTGGGAAGTAGCAGAGCTGCAGCAAAGCCAAAGCCAATTCCCTGCAGTGAGAGCAGATCCAGCAGCTCTGGGTGGGTGCACCCATGGCCTGGCTGGGGGCAGAGAAGCACAAGGGAATCATTAACTGGAGTCAGGGGGATGGAGCAACTCCTCCTAGTACCATGTCAGCAACACCAGGAGCCATTAAAACAGGAAGATGATGATGTGATTAATTTTTCTGATCACATGTCATACTGCCCAAGTCCTCCCTGCTTTTTTCCCCCTCTGGCATGAGAGTTGATTTATATGAGGAATTTTCTACTCCGTGTCCCTAAGGATATAAGTAAAGAAGAAAAATGCATAGCAGATACATTGACTGCCTGCAGTTTTACTCTGCTACAAAGGAGATTATTCCACTGGCCACAGAACTGCTCCTTCTTCCAGAATACCCAGCCCACCTCCCACCACTTCCACTTCTGAGGGGTTTCTTTGCTCTGTTTCCTTTTTAAGTCCTTTCAAAACTTAGAAAAACATCGAGAACAGTCATCTTCAGCCCCTTAAGGTCCCAGTTCAAAATTACTTCATGACCATCACTATTTAGATCTGAATGAGGTACATTTGAATAGAGATATATGCCTCTGGAATGCACATCCAAGTGGATCAGGTCAATAGAGGGAGATTGATTTTCTAAAGTCCCATCATAAAGTCATGATGGTTTGGGGAAAAAAAAAAAGAAAAAAAAGAAAAAGTCCAACAAGAAAACAACCCCCAAAACACATACAGACACATCAGTCTACTCTTACATCAGTCTATCATTAACATGTGAGGCTAAATAGGGGGAGAGGATATCTTGGTTTTGTTATAATTTGGAAAGAGAATAAAAAAGATCCCACATTGTCATTTGATTTACACCACATGGGTTAAATATTTGAAGCAACCATTGATGGAATGGTTCTCTGAAAAGAACAGGAAGTTCTTCAACTTTGACAGGCAAAGCGAGTGATTGGCATTTCAAAATAAAAAAGGCTAAAAAGAATATGAAGCCAAACAATAAACCTTTCACTTAACATACAGCTTCACACAGCTGTTTTGTAACAAAGATCTTCTTCTTCAGGGTAAAACTAGGTATATTCACTGCGCCCTCAGAATCTTTAGGCATTACCAGGAAGGAAGAGAAGAAAACTAGTCTATTCCTCACTAGGGAAAATTTTAGCATCAATTTCTCTACCCAGTGGATAACCAGACATTTGGAATTTTGAGCAAAAACCTAATTTCCCATTCAATCCATTCTTGTCTTGATTACAGAATAAAACACATGTTGCTAGAATATGAAACAAGATGTGCATGAAACAGAAACAGGGATGTGCAACTGTCTGGTATAATTTCTGAATTCCAGCAAATTATAGTTAACCAGAAAACAACAATTCCATTTTGTAAGAACTTTCAATGCAACCACAACAAAATGTGGTGAATACTTTCCAAATGTTTTCTGCTTAGCATGGGAGCAGAAATAAATCCATTTTAAAATATTGCCACCAAAAAAAAAAAAAAAAAACCAAAACCACACAAACAAACAAACGAACAAAAAAGGGCAAAATGTCCCGTTTCTGAAGAAAGATGCCTTTCCATTTGGAAAGAAGGTCCAAGAGTGTTTTAGCTGTTATGAAAGAATATGGAAAATTCATGCCTGTTTCTCATCCCAGATCAGGATGGCAGTAAAACCATTTCCCCAAAACTTCTTTTATTCCTTAGATCCTTACCTCAGTGGATTATTGAGATAACTGTCTTTAAAAAACACTACAGCTTAAAATAAAGCATATTTGGCAAAGGGAAATTCTCTGGTTTCACGAGCACTAGCAAAAACCTATAGTCCCACCCTTTCAGAAAGTTCAGAAAACTGTTCTTATAAACATGAATAACAAATGTAAGCAGAGTTACCTGTGTGTAGAAGCAACATCAGGCTATATTCTTCCCTGAAACTGTTTGCTGCTGCCATAATTCTGTCTTAAGTACAAATGACTGCACTGCTTTCAAAGAACTTGCTATAAAAACGTTTTGCTGGAGGAGAAGATAAGTGCTAGCAGCTATAATTCAAAAGCAACAAAAGCTGCACACACATTTCCTAGCAACACAAAAACATGAGACCTCCACTTACAGCAACAACAGAGAGCTGGGATGGTCCAAATTGTTTTTTCCTCCAAGAGCAGAAAGAAGGGAAAAAATATCTGATACGTTTTCAATGAAAAAGGTTGAGCAACCACATTAGGGAGTGATTTTGGTTTTTAATGTGTTAGTTAGGCTGTGGACAAGGGATTAGATGGAATAAAATTCCTGCTGCTCAGTGAGCATCGTAAGGAGACATTTAAGCAGGGAAGTGTGAGCCATGAAGTCATTCACTCCACACAGCTCCAGGGACAGTCCTGTGTCCAGCTTGCAGCATCACACCTTGGCAGAGCTGCAGACCAGCCTGGAAGGATGCCAGCACAGAACAGCCAGGATCAATGTGAGTGTGGAAATTTTGTCTCCTGAGGCAAGACGGAAAGGCAAATTGAAAACTGCTAAGTCTAAAAAAAAATGTACTTGGAAGATCATGGAAAAGATGACCTGAGTAAGAGTTTTATCTTGATTCTGTCTGTCAATGACCCTGAGTATACTGAGTGAAAATCAAAATTATTGAAAACGTATGAGAGGGTTTTATCCCTGTAGGTCTGAATTTTGCTGGTGAAGTCAGTCTCACAGTAAAAATTCCCTCTTGACATCTATCTCAGTGGATCAGGGAATTCACATTTTAAAGCTCCTTGCCCAGATCTGAGGAATACCCTATGCAAAACAGGCAATAATAGGCAATCCTGTTAAATTTGCCAACATGAGACTTCCAAAGTTCCACTAAAAATGTGTTTCCCTTCCTTCAAACATCTGATCTTAGACACATCACTGCAGAAATAGCCTTAATGCTCCAATTCAGCTTGCATTTAACTCTCATTAAACTAGTCACTCTTTCCATAAGACTGAATGGATTTAGACATCCTCTACTGAAGTGAATTCTAAAAGTAAAACTTCTGTAATTTTGGAAAAAATCCTTTGAACAAAACATGTATGGAGCCCACAGAAGTTGTAGTATAAACATTCATTCTAAAAGCCCAACAAAATTGAATGTGGCACTTTTTAAATAGATTTCTCCAATCACATTGCACTGTAGCTATGGCAGAGTTCTGCTTGCTAAATTTTACAGCTGCATTCAACAACTTACAATGTACAGCAAATCAAAGATACCTCGTTGACTTGAGTGAGTAGGAGGAGGAGTGCAAAAATTCACAAGTGCAAGAAGAAACACAGGACTGAGTCAAAGGAGTCTGAAATCTTGCTGTTTTTCATCCTCGAAGTTTTTTCAAGTCCCAGAATAAGTTCCCTGATCCAACACATGCACAAAGCATTTCTAAGCAATCACGAGTTTTACTAAAACCCTTTTTATGCTGAACTCCAATGCACAGTGTTCAATCTACCTGGGCCAGCAGATAATCAATACAGGTGGACTGCTGAGGGCTTCCAGTTCACCACAATCATGCTCCTGACACCTTAAATTATCACCAGGGCTGGGAGGACCAGAGCAGCCCAGGACAGAGGTGTCCCCCAGCATGCACAGGTCTGACTGGAGCACAGAGGCATCAGCTCCCCTTTGCACAGCCTTGCTTGGAAGAGCTTGGCAGTCTCCAACTGCAATCCCTCCCTAATCTGTACTGTTACTGAGGTGTCACCAGAGGATATTTCACTTTCTTTTCTCTGCTGTCCTTTGTAGCACAGGTCAGAAAATTTAAATCTTAAAATAGCATGAAAATCACATTTCCTCTCTGCCTCTTTGTCATATCTTTCTTTGTTCAGTCTGTGAAACAGCTAATGTTCTTCTCCTGTTTTCAGTCCCTTTGTGGATTTTAGGTTACCTGTACTACTGTTTACAAAAAGAGTGCCAAAAACATAAGGTGGTGACAGGTTCTTGTCAGTCTGAAGAGATTTGAAACAAAAGAAACCCTGACCCAAATTATCAAAACTATCTGGGCTTTTTGCATTCCCCAAGGTCAATGTTTCAAGCTGAAATTCAAAGATGAACAAACAAAAAGGTTGTTTCCATGGTTTACTCTTTTTTTTTTTTTGAGGGTGTTGTATTTTTAAAATTTATAAAATGTTTAACCTGTTCAGCTAAGGAGATAGCACAAGTCAAATACTGACTAATCCAAACAAGGATTAAGATGGAGGTTCACAGCCTGGGAAAGGGTCAACATTTCAGAAATATTTGAGCACAATTAACTTGGTGACCTCCTTAGAGGGGAAGAGGTTTGAGAAGACCTCTTCATGGTACAAAAGCTGCCTTGGGAAATAGAAGACATGTAAACACTGAAATTAATGGGATTCTCTGAGATCCCGCCTTCCTTTTTAATGACACTGCTTTTATAATGACATTTCTTTCACAACACTTATAATCCAGAAGTATTAACTTTGGAAATAGGGTGCCATGTTAAATGGAAGTGTACAGAATTTGGAGTGAAACAGGTTATTAGTAGTAGATATTATGAATTTATTACACCTTGCTACTTCCAAATATGCTACCTTACCTTTTGCTGTAGTCTTTTCCAGTAAGACCATCAAAGTTATCTTGATAATGGATGTGCAGACCTGGCCTAGATGCAATGACTCTGGTCTTTAAATTCACCATAATTTCCCCTACAGGGATTTAATTAGATGTGCTCCAAGGCACTCACTCCTCATTTCTGCACCTTCTAAGACTGACCTTTGATTTGTTGATTTTCACTTGCCTAAACACATCCTGAAACACATTTTGCAAACTGAATTAATTTTCATTTGCACTTTACCATTTATGCTAAAATGGACCCAACACTCTAACTTTCTTTTTAACGACTGGCTTCTAAAAAAGAAATTTCCTAAAGTCTAAATCATTCAGTGTAATGTCTGCAAAATGTGCATAATGGTTGTTATTAGGAGTTGTCATCTAGGGAAAAACACTAAATACATAAACCCACAAGAATTCGCAGTTATTCAAACTACGATTTTCTTCCTGGATAATCTAATTTTAGCTACTAAAAGGCCATCATAGCATTAATACTAATGTTTGTATTTTGCATGACCTAAACTGTAGCTTAGAAAAACCCCAGGCAGTGACTAAAAAGCTCAATTGCTGTCCTTAGATCAAAATGGAAAAAGAGTGAAATCTAGGAGGAAAGAAAGCAGGGAGGGAGGCACGGCTCATTGCATGTTCTGCCCACAAATTGAGCTCATGAGGGGTTATTCTCTCAAAAGATGGGGTTCAGAGCATCCACCAACAGCAGCTGTGGAGATTTTCCCATCTGTTCTCACCCTCTGCAGTGTCCACCTGTCCCACATCCTGGTGGTGCCCCAGCCAGCAGGGAACACACAAACCATCCACCTGTGTTCTTCCACCAGCGCTCCTCCTCAGCACTTCAGGGAGCTGAAATATTGCTCATGACACAGCCAACTTCACAAACCCCAGCTAACACTTCAGAGAACTCAAAACTTCAGAAACGTTTCCCTGGATTTGCATTAACACAATGTCAATAGGAGCTTTTATCTTCCATTCACATGCTCATCAGGTATTATGACTTAAGGGAGATTTTAGCAGTTACATCTTCGTAAGCAAAACACCCACATTGCTTAGCAAGCACAATACTGTTTTTCTTCATATAAAGTGACTCCTAAAAGCCTAAGCTGGAGATGCAGAGACAGAAATGTCTAGTGACTAAGTTTTCAGTACACACTGTAACATTTCCTTTGGACTTGCATGAGTGTGCCTGCACAGAGAAACACAAAAATCCCCACACTTTCTCAGTAAAAGAAAGATCAGCTAGGATTTATCTGTCTTCCCATGCCATTGAGAGGGTATGTGGAAGAGCAAGTCCCCATAGTTACACATCCCAGTTCCCTGAGCAGTGGGTGCTGCCCTGGGTGCAGACAGCAGGGCAGTTCAGGTGTCACTTTGTATGACAATTGTCCCTGCACTTTTGCACACCTTCAGACACTGACCAAGCTAGAGCTGCACTTCTCCACGGGCACAATTGCAACCCTTTAACTGACCCTGAAACTCTCTACACTTATCTGCTCCTGCCAAATGGCTTTGTTTCCTCACAGAGCTCCAGTGCACCCCAACACCCAGACCCTGACAATGTCTGGATTGAGCAGTGGGACAGCTCAGCCAGAGTCAAACCTGCTGCCAGGTGTTTTCTGGGTCTGTGCTGCTATTTGCAAGTCATAACTGGGTATAGAACACAAGGCTAAGAAAACAGACAATGCTCAAGCTGCAATTAATGTTTGTAACCCCCACCATACAATACCTGCAAGGTAATTCAAGATAGCTGGACCCTTCCACTAAGAAGAGCTAATCCCAGGTAAGAAACACATGGATGGAGAATTCAATTCAAGCCGTAAATATGCTGAAAAGTCTCAACTGTACTCAGGCTGTGAAAATTTCAACACATAACCATAGTTTCAATCTAAGTTTATAGTAGTGGAGGTGTATCACTCTTACTCTTACCTGAGGCTAGCATCATTTCCATTATAAATGCATAATGCATATAAGCAGTTCTCTCTTTACCTTGTATCCATTTGAAAAATAAACCTGGCATTTTTGTTATTTTATGGATTTTTAAGAGCTAGAATAAGCAGTGTTTACATGAACAGAATATAAAATCAATTTCATCTTGATTACATTTGACTTCAATGAGTACTAAGTGATGCTTTTTCCATTTAATCAGGGAACAGTGTTGAAGCTACACTATTTGCATTTTAATAAAAATTCGCTCAAGATCCAAAAAAGTAGCAGCACAGCTAAGTGCTTAAACATTAGGAATTCATCTTTCTTGATGAATAGTAAGATTTAACTTGTTTAGATATTATTTGCCTCTTAATTGTAAGACTTATTTAACAAATAGAACCAGCTTGAAGACCACCAAAGCTTATATCTACCGTCAAAGCAATTAAAAAAACCCTCCATATGCAGAGCTTTTCTGGAGTTTTGTGTGTTCAACATATGTGTGTTTACACATATGCAAGCACACACTTATATATGCACATCTCATCTAATTTTTCTGCAGGCGGCAGCAAATGTCCCTGAAGGACTGAATAAAATCACTTAAAACAGCATAATATTTTAGCTGCTAGAAAAGTAATACAGCACATCATTACCCTCTAACATTAATAAAGGATGAAGCATGAATTCAGAGAACGTAGTGTCAGACTTGTTTTACCTCATGGCAAACATAATATGTTTTTCCCAGTGTCTAAAAATGTTTAAGTGGACCAAAACTAATCCTGATATAATTCCATTAGTTTTAATGGAATTGTGCTATGGATTAATTTATAGCAACAACTAAATTATATCATTCCCTTTCTCATATGGTAGTTGTACTCTGAACAGTCAAAAGAGCAGTGGGACCACAAACAGCAATGAGGTTCCCAAAGAGTCTTTCCTGAATTATCTTTTAAATTACAAAGTCACGTTAAAACTGAAAACTGGAAAATTTATATTACACTGCCCTTTCATAGCAATCTACAGGTTTGCCAGCTAAGCATCCAAAATTTGTACCATGAGGATTACAATTCAGACTCTTTAAAAGAAGAAGGAAAAAAGCGCTGATTTCTGGTTGAAAGCAAAGCCCACAGACACATAAAGCAGTGAGGAGCTGGGCAATGGGTCTGTACAAGGAATGGCTGCATACTGAGATCTGGAAGGCCATTTAAGGGCTTTGAGTGCCCATTTCCATTAGAATTAGCATTTAGTTCCCCTGGGTAGCTTTGAAAATTTCAGCGTAGGTGTGTACATAAGCTACATTATTACTGAATCCTAAAACAGTTCAAGGAACATTAAATTTTATGTGCCATATTCTCAGCTGATGTTACTCAACAAAGCCCCACTGAGGTCATTAAAGTGCTGGAGGTGGCTGTTGGAGGATCTGGAGTCTTCACATCTCACTCTTTTTTTTTTTTTTTTTTTTTTTTTTTTTTTTTTTTTTTTTTTTGCCTAGTTTGTACACTTTGGATCAATAACTTCATTATCAATAATGATCATTTGTAGATTCTTCACAACAACTGCAAATTAATTAGATGTTGCAAGGGTTCCATTGATCCACTTGCACATCACAGAACTACTGATCTGCCACCCCTCAGCGGCGCTGCCTGCTCTCAGCACAGAGGACTTCACCTGAAATGAGCTGCAGACACTGGAATTGCCTGAACTTTAATGGAATGGCAGTGAACTTGTAAGGCTCCTTGCTGGTTTGTGTTTCCACAGCTGGCTCCCAGCTGAAGGGTAACAGCCCCCTCAGCCTCACAGTCCTGGCCCCTCACACTGGATGCAAACCAGCTAAAAGCTCTCCCTCCAGCATGGAGCACTGCCATGGTTTTATCTGCATGCTTTCACTCCAAAACTGGGCTACAAACACCACTCTGCACTGGGAGAAGAGCTGCAGTGTCCTGCTAATCTTGTCCCTGTCCCCAACAGAATAGGAGCCATGATGTGGAAGAAAGGAGTCAAAACAAGAGGTCAGAAGTGGGAGTCTCTTTTCAGTCTGACAGCTGTGATTTAGTGTCACTGCTACCAGTAAAAGATCAGCAGCTCTTACAGGAAACAAGCATTTTGCCTCTGTGGAAATCTAAACAAGTTGTAGTATTTTGTAGTATTAATCCTTCCTTGTTTGTAATGCCTTGGGAAAGCATGATTGCTTTGAAAAGATGTTCCTGGCATTAAAATTAGACAGGACTCTAGTCATCATTGTTTAATCCAAGTATTTTTACATAAGCTTTGTTTCAGTGGTTAATGATTTTTGGCTTTTTTTGTGATTATGACACCTGTTTAAAACAGCAACATTTAATTTAATCAGCAAGTTCAAGCTCCAAACCTTGTCTTTTTAATTAAATACCATCGGATGCCTGCAAAAAAAATTACTCAATTGAGCACTAAAAAGAATTTTGGAGCAAGTAAAATGTGCAAAAAACCTAAAGTATTTAGCCATAAGCTAATTAATTTTTTTAAAAAAACTAAAGTATTTGCATAGCTTCTAAATTTGACCAATGCAAAATATCTACTCCTATCACAATATAAGGAAACAGAAGTTTTCTTATCTGAGGGCAGCTGTTCCACCCCACAGCAGCTCAGGATCTGGCCCTGATCTGCACCCAGTTCTCCAGCCCACACTGATTTCTGATATATCACTTAGAGCTGACAGACATCTGGGGATAATTTTAAAGCAGTGATAATATGGGAGCAATCATTGTACTTCCCCTGCTACAGTTGTTCCCTGGAAATTCAGGAAACGGCACTAGAAGAAACCCCAAGCAGAAATGAGATGTGCATTTGTGTTGAGAGCACAAAGCACAAGCTGAGTGGCTGTGGCACAGATGTGTCACACACCTCACGGTGGCTCTCACAGCAGACTCTGCTCAGTGCCTACAGGACCCAGGGTTTGTTCTCTTTCCTTGCTGCTTTGGCATATGGAACAGATTTTATTTTCCTATTTTGTATTACTATTCTTCCTTCCTCCCTTTGTTTCCTAGCATCTCCCACATAACACACATGAGAACTTCACTTTACTCCGTTCACTTGATACATCAAAGCCCTTAAAGAATGCCAGATACTCCTGCTGGGAAGAATGAGCAAAAATCACTCATCAGTCACTGGGAAACAGTGATTGTCTGACAGATTCCTAGAAATGCTGGGAAACAAGAGCATTTGTGGTCAGATCTTTCACCTCAAAGAGGTGTGACACATCCTTGGAGTATCCACAGGAAGCCTTCTGGACAGGGATATCCCTGGATGCCCCCAGTGCAGGGGCTTTACAAACTCATCACACATTCCAGGTGACCAAAGCAGCTGGCACGGGTGTCAGGGACAATCCTGATTCCCACCCCCTCTGCATTTTCACCATCCTCTCTCTTTTTGTGCATCAATCCCACAGGCACTGTTTGAAGGAAACAGGAAGCATTTTCCCTGCCATGGAGCTGTTGCTGATGTTACAGACCCCTCTCACCACTCCACTCCTCTCTGCCCTGCCTTGGCAACACCAATCTGATGCTCTGCAGCCTGCACTGGGATATGTCATACCTTGTTTGGTTTTTCCACTTCTTTCTGAAGCACAGCAAGTCCTTTTAAGTCATTTTGGATGCCATTCCTGAAAGAATGTACGCCAGGAGCAGAATATATTGAAAAAAGTCCTGTATATCTACACTTTTTCTGTTCTTTCTTCAAAATAGGACTTGACTTATCTCTGGTTGTATCATTTTGGGGAGCCACCTGCTCCACATTGCAATATCTCTCCAATGCACAAATTCAGTCTATCACTGAACTATACATATAAATTCTGCAACAAGGGCTGTCATGACTTGCAACATACCATAAATTGCTTTTCCTTCCCTGCACAGTCACAAAGCTCACAACCATGCCTGAAATAAATGCCCTCAACTGAGTTTCAATGTGTGCATTCGAAAGAAAAGTTCCTCCAATTAATAAGAGTAAATTAACTTCACATTAGGGTCACTGCTTCTGATTTTTTTTTTAATCAGTGTTTTTAAAGCACTGTCTGATAATTGGGTATTGATTTCAATGCCCTACAAATTGACCCATTCAGTTGTCTTTGTCTCTTTCTTGATTCTCCTCCATTAAGGAGTTGACGATGATAGTTGTAATTATTTTGCAATATTCTTGTTTCAGAAGGAAGAAGAATCACAATTTTTACTGAGCCCTTTGCTCCACCACAGACCAAATCAGAAGGATGTAATTACTTCCATGCTGATCAACATCATAATGGATTTTACTTTAGTCCCTACCATGAAACCCTTCACTGTAATTAACAGCCCAGAAACTGATAGTATGAACATGATTCATTGCTGTACAATCAGATCTCTATTTTTACATCTGCCCTCACTTCATGGCAGCACCAAAATCTCACAATGAGCCACAACCTCCTTCATACAGAGAGTGAACCAGCAGTGATGCTCCAGAGCTCCAAAATCTCAGGTGGAGGCTACTTGGTGCTCCAGGTGCTGTTATGTGCACCCAGACCCACACAACCACAGCAAGCTTTCATTCACTCATTTTCTCACCAGTAAGAGCAAGCCAGAGGGGATGTGATTACAGTGCATTGAGAAAGCCCTAGAAAAGGGGGCTTCTGAAGAGGAATTCACAAGAGTCTTATTAATGCACAGCAGGATTCCCTGCCTTTCACTTCCACAGCACTGGACCCCACCACTGAACAGGATAAAGTCTGAAATACAAAGGGATATTATCAAATGATATGTCTTCAAAGTTTCAAATCCCTAATATCTGTCATCTGACTGCTACAGCTACACTGTATTCTTATTTTCTGTCCTTTTTGTGATTATATCCTCAAACACCTCCAGTTTCCCCACTCAATGCAATGTGTGTCTGCCACTGCTTTCAAAATCTTATTTAGAATTACAGAACTGGGGGGCACCAAGGGACAAAAAAACACTTAGCTCACTCCCTGCACTTAAGGGGGATAAATATCCTGGACATTGTGGGGGTTCTCCCTTAATTTGATGGTATTTTGAGGGCACTGAGTTCATGCAAGTTAAATCCCAATATCAACAGAATTTTGACCAAGAAAAGATACTGAAGTCAAAAAGGCATTCCAATGTCACTGAAGAGACCAGAGGGATGTGGAGGTGAGCAAAATTAGAGGCTAAGAGCTACAAACCACCTGGGAAATGAGCAGCCCAGGAGAACACTCCCTGTAGCACTTATGGGGGGTCCCAGAACTGTTGTAACAGTACCAAGTTTTCCTACTGGACTCTCAAGAACTAAGATTAGCTTGATAGTCTTTGATTACTTCACAGAACAGGTTTTAAACAAGGTTTTTCCCACTCCCCAATTTCAGCCCACAACTCAGGCCACCTAATCCAGGGCAACACCCAGACAGGAGGGTCATCAGATTGAGATGCTGCTTCCCCCAACTGTTTGTGCTTCTAAAAGCCCTGACCTGCTGAAAACAAACAGCATGACCAGTGCAGCCAGAGCAGGGTGAGGCTGTCACACTGCTACCCTGTGTTAACCATCCCAGTCCCTACAGACTGGCAGAGACAAGTTCACCCTTATAGCTGCAGCACTAAGGAATAAAACACATTAATTCTCCTAAATTTTTGTTGCCTCACTCTTCACAAACTAATTATTTTAATTATTATTGTGTTACCTGTATAAACATATTAAAACTCCAACTTCTGTTACAAATCCTATTCTTGCACAATATTGATAATTTAAATAATATAAATCCCTAAAACTAGGTTCCCTCTAATCCCCCTGCCAAGCCTCATTTGGAGCAGTGGAGAGCAGAGTGCTGTGAGGGTGATATGAAGGCATCAGGCAGCAGAGGGACCTTTGCAGCGTGAGGTAATTGCAGTGTTTACTGCAGCCATCCTGCTGCAGGGGTGGATGGCTCAGGGCAGCTGCCAGGAACGTGCAATTAAACACACATTGTTAGTCTTACTTCAGTGTGCTGGGGACAGAAGGATCCTGGTATTGCACACAAGCATACACACCTCCAGCACAGCTGGGCACTGCACAGAGCAGGACAGAACAACAGGTGCTGTGTCTGGGAGAGGCTGCTGCACGTTTTTAATTAGAAACACATAAAAAAGCCCTCTGTGACAGATAGGTCTCAACTCAGTATGTTCAGGACACTGGGCTGGGAGTCACAAAATATGAATTCTGTGTCTGCCTTCACCATACAACTTCTGCCTCCCTGATCTTTAAAGCAGGGATAACTGTGCTCAGGTAGGGATCCTGTAGTTCACAGCAGGCAGCTTTAGGCAGCAGCACAGTCTCTGTACTCCATCAGCTCCCCAGACACACAGAGAAAAGCCAGACCCTTCAGAGGATGACTCAAAGGAACGGTCTGAGCTGTAATTGCACCTAAAGTTCCCTCCTTGCAGCTGAGAGAGCTGAGGGGAGCAGCATCCCAGGGCAGGCTCCACAGCCTCTGTCACAGCTGCTGCCCTGCACACCTCTGGCAGCAGTAACTTCCTTTCCCACCTGTAGATGACAGATGCTACTTCAAAAAACCCAACAAAGAGAAACAAACAAACCTGCACAGTTATTAAGGTCATTTCTGCTCAGCCTGGGGTTACTGATGCACTCAAACACCTGCCAAGCTTGCCAGCAGCACTGTCTTTGAGCAGTGAGTTTGGAAAGGCAATGGAACAGTTCAGTACAGGGAAAGGAGCAGCTGCTTTTCCACCCTCGGTGCTGCTGAAACAGGAGTTACCTTTGCCAGTCAGGGCAAACAAAGTGACCCCTGGTAGTTCAGCCCCTCTGAAACACTCACTGTCACTGTGAAAATTTGATACCATTTTCCAGTTGCAATTGCCACATGCACATGGTGCATCTGTTATAGAAAAACATGGTTTTGGTGATACTAGCACATCCTTAATCAGATCTGCATGTACAACTATCAGCACACACACACAAGAGATGGAGCAGCTATTCTAAATTCTCTGCTGTTCTTCCAGCTCCTGAACGTCTGTCAGATGAAGTGAATGTGACACTTGACTTTCAAAATGTCTACACTTGAACAGTATCTAGGAAGAAACAGTTTCATAGGTTTTTGTCCAAGTTTGAGCAATTATCCCTAGTCTAAGAGTGTTGCATCAACATATTGCAAAATACTGGGGTGGTGCAGGTCAATACATGACTAAAAGCACAGAAGAACCCTTTATGTATCTATGCAAGTACATTTACCAGAGAAAATCCTATTTCAAACCAGTTAGAATCTGAAGCAAGGTTTACAAATTCACAACAGAATTTTACTTCTAGGCTGGGAATAAAAACAAGCATCAAACAAATTAAAAATTTTCCTGCCAGTGTGAGATGTTTTGTTGCTGGTTCATTTTACTCTGGGAAAGAGCTACAAACCTGTTAGACAGCAAAGAACAAAAAGTTCATCAAGACTGGTCTCTGGAGGACAAGATGCTGTAGGGACAGCCAAGCATCTGTATGCTTGGAAGGTTTGGAAAAATGCTGCTGTGCAGCCACAGTGTTTTTGTTCTCATAGAAAAAAATCCTAAAGAAAATTAAACTATTAAAAGCATCCTGATTAAGTGAATAGATAGCCCCAGACAGGTTTGCATTATAAACATTAATTGCACATTAGCTCAACTAATTAAAAAATAAATACTGTACACGGCAGGAAGCTCCTTCTTAAAAGCAACTTCTGCCTTGGGAAATGAGCCAGTTCTTTAAAAAAAAAAAAACAAAAACACAAGCCCTGGAGTGTCAGTGAAATGCCTGTTTCAGCCAGGGAGCCTGAGAACACCGTGGAGCAGATAATACTGCTGTGCCAACTGTGCAGAGCCAAAGTGGCAGGAAACACCAGGAAACACTTAATGAAAGGATCTCTTCATTCCCTCTTACTGCCCAACCCAACTGAAAGCCTCAGATACCATGAATGAAACAACACAAAAACAAAAAATAGTTCACTTTCTGGACTTTGGCAGAGGGTTGGAGCAGAGGCTTTGGGGAGCCAGCGGTGGGGGGAAGGGTGCTCTTTTCTGGCTGCTGGAAACTCTGGGGCAAGCCCTAGCCCTGTGCAAGTGCCTCAGCTCCTCACTCCCAGCCAGGAGAGTGCCAAAACTGCCAGGAGCTGCCTCAGGGCCACGCTGTACCCAAAGCCTGCCTCAGCCTTGTCCCACATCCCCACTGTGCCTGCCTCAAGGCATGCCCCTGGCAGGACCCTGGGCTACAACCACAGCTTTAGCAGCAGGCTCAGAGCCTGCTTGGGGCAGCCTGCATCACAGGAGGGTGCTGCCCTGCCCTTCTGGCTCCCTGTTAAGTGGTTTCCAAGGAGGCAAGTGAGATAGGAGATATTCAGGCTCCTGCAGCTCAGCTGAGGTCAAGACTGAAGGATTTTGGTGACCTAGTTTGACTGTGGGAGAGGGTCATGGTGCTGATAAGCACTCTGAGGCTGAAAGATGAGATAAAAAAGGGAAAAAATAAACCAAAACCCACCCTGCAGCACATCACCAGAGCAAAGCCTACCTGGCAGGAGCCAGGCTGGCACATGGATGGCCTGTGCTCAAGACACAGGGTAGTTCTGCATCTAACAAGCGTTATTAACCAGATTCACACTTGCTTGCATTTTCTTAGCAATCATGCATGTGCAAGAATAAGAGATTAAAGATGTTTTCAGACATGAATATTAGCTTTCTGTACCTGCGTACACACAGACAAAGCCTTTGCTTTCTTAGGCAGAGAAGCACAGACACTTTCACCAGGGTGACACTCAGTAGTTAATGCAATACTAGATAAAAATCAAGATGCCACATCAATTTGTGTGAGAAGGGTTGTACTGATATATCTGGGTTCACATCCAAGCTCTGCCACAGACTAGCTACATAACCCCAGGCAAGGCAGCTCCTTTCTCTACTCCTTAGATCCAGGAAAAGCCATTTTTCTTCTGTCTTTTATCTGTTCTCCATTTAGCTCTTTGGGGAAGCCACTTGTGCAATCAGCCTTTGTGTAACACTGAACACATAAAAGATCCAGTCTCAATTTAAACACTAGTGTAATGCAGATAATAAACAATCATCATTAAGCCATTAATTCACTTAACAACCTTTTTTCTCTCTTTCTGCCAACACACTTTCTGAGCTGGAAGGGTTTTTTTCAGCAGGGAGGTAAATTTGTAGTGTCTTGCAAATGGAAAGATTATGTGCCTGTGCACTCATAATATTGAGTCATAATAATAAATGACTATTTGATAAATTTCTTGACAAGCACCACAGATCTTCCCTTCAAGTCATGCCACATCTTAACAGCCAGTTCTGTTGAGGGGACTCAGAGGAATTACAGAGCTAGCTTGGATGCCATTTAGGTTTCACTGATAATCAAAAACCTGCTATCTAAACACACTAACAGCAGTATCACTTCCATTGTTGTGTTATCAAAAATGCATTAATCTCCTCTCTGGGGGGATTGCTGCTGTGGACAGGGCACCTTGTAGCACTGCAATGCATCCAGTGGCAGCCAGCAGAGGAATTGTTTCTTGCAGTGGAAACTATTCTGACTAAGAAAAGGTTCCTGAGATCATAGTAACTGCTAATATTTTATTTTATTGTCATTTGAGGGGATTAGGGAAATCAGCACTTTATTTCTGGCAGGTGAGAATGTCATATTTGTGCTAAGCCTGAGGAAATGTTTAAGCTCACTGGAAGGGAACAAATGCATGCCCAGAAAGCCCAGGGTTGGTCCAGACTGCATGAAAAAGCCACCCAAGCACAGTTTGGGGAATTGGCAGAACAATACATCCTAAAAGAAACTGGTCAGTGGGAGGCTGAGACAGCCATGGTTAGCCCTGCAGCTTCCATGGACACAGAAACCCCCCATGCCAGAAATCTCCTGGGGTAGCTGAGCACACTCAGGGGCTCTGAGGCGTGCAGCCACTGCCAGGCTAACAGCACAGCCCAGGAACAGAGGCAGAACCTATTCCCAAACTGTCTCACTAGTTTATATGTCTCTTATGGATATAAAACCTTCCATTCTACTCTTCCTTCAGCTGGAGTAAGTATCACCTCAGTATTTCTGCTCCACCTCCAACACAGCTACAGGTGAGCAGCTTGAACATCATCATGAAGCTCAGCTTCCCTCCACACCAGCTCTTAAACATGCTCAGTGTTGTATTCCTGGCAGAATTTCTCCCTTCTTGGGTTTGTCTCCATGTTACTGCACTTAAATACCTTTCTGTATCTTGCTATTTTCTTCTTGTTCAAAGCCAAGCTCTAAAAATCCCTGCTGCTCTCCACAGTCACATGGACACAAACATACAAAAAGTGTGGTTTGCATCATATAATGAGACCAGAAAACAGGCACAATCTGCTTGGCCAGCTCAGCTCCCATAAATGTGAAAGTGAGAGGAATTCACTGCTTCTCACTCCATCTCCCCAAATCCCTGCTGCAGCAGCTGCCCTGGCACAGGTGAGCAGGGCCCATCAGGCACAGCGTCCATGCTCTGAGGAGAAGCTCTGGATGTCCCACACACAAAAAAGCTTTCATGATTAGTGGGGACTCTAACACCGTGGGAGCTAAAGACCTTCCACTCTCAGCAAACTCTTAAAGCAGCCTCTGTGCAGAGGAGAAAATCAAGCCAAGACAACACAGTATTTCCAGTAACCCTTTCTGATCTTCCAAAGAGTTTGGTAAAATATCTGAGATCCCAGAGACATATTGGCTGTGCGCTAGGCTTGGGAGACATGGCAGAGAGGAAAGAAGTCAGACTTTCTTCTCAGCAGAAACCATTCTTTGCTAGTGATTATATTTTTTTATTACAGTTCCAACCTTAAATTCAAAGAAACTTGCATCTCAAGTGAATTCCTGTAATGATATTCCAACAACTGGCTGGTGCTTAAGTTTCATTTACAAGTATTACAACTACAGAGATAATTATCAGTTATGTGTGTTACCCTTTTAGGGGGTCTCTTTTAATAAGCTCTGAAGAGAATGAAACCCCACAAAAAGGTAAGGACAGCAGAAGTGGCAGCTGAACTCTTGCCTTATCTGACTGCATGCAGGTGCACCAGAGGAAGGCAGAAGCCACTGCTGTGGTGGCCCCTGCACCTAGAGGTATTTGGATATGTGGAAGGTTGACAAGCTCCAGCCTGAGAGGGCTCTAGCTCACCACCATAAGGAAAAAACAAGGCTTGGTTTTGGAGAACAACATGGTAACTGCTCAGCAGATCACAGCAGTGATTTGCATCCACATCCTGCACCTCTCCCTGGGTTCCTCCCAGCCTCCAGCTCGTCCCTCTGCCACAGCAGATTGTGTTCCTGAGCAATTGTGGAAGGAGCCAGTGGGGTTCAAAGAAATCCCCCCATGTGCACCACAGTCATCCCATCCTTCTCCAGCCCTCCCCACCTGATTTCTTTACATCCTGAGGAAAGCTGGCAAAGCAAAGAGCTGTGGGAGGAAACTAATTTCTCACTTGTATATTTGCCTGTGGAATTTGGAAGAGGAAAAAGAAAGGAAGAGGAAAAAGGAAGAACTGTTCTGTTTCTTCATTCCTGCTGGTGTTCCCAGAGAGCAAACTCACTGTTTCCTCTTCTGCAATCCACCAAGTAGTTGTATTTACTCCCCTTGCTCCCAGCAGTTCATTCCACTCCACATTCATGCCCAGTTTTGTTCAGGTCCCACCCAATGCTCCCAAGACATTTCAGACCCCAAGCTCAGACTCCACAGGTTAAAAATTACTCTTGGGAGACTCTGAGGGTTGACCTCTCCTGCTCCTCTGGAGGAAGAAGCAGAACAAGTGCCAGCCTGAATCAAAATCCAGGAACAGGGACCTGGACCTCTGTCCCTGTCACACCCAGCTGAGGCAGTCTGTGCTAAGAAACTAAAACCCTTCATTGATGCCATTCTCTGCCAAGGGAAAAGAGTTAATGTCAGCTATTTAAAAAATATTACCATCCATAACAGTGCACTTCCCAAAGACAAATAATGCTAACGCTGCTGAAAGAGTATTGATTCCATAAAATGATCAGAAGGGAGGGCTTAATTATTTCCTGAGGAAAGAAAAAAAAAAAAAAAAAAAGGCACGCTAATACCACAGATCTCCATTACATAAGACCATTTCTAAGAGTAAAAGCCTTCATGTCAATTCTAGGTCTTCCTTCTTTCACAGCCAAATTCATATTCTTTAGACAGTCTGTTACAGCTTCTCATAAATCCCTTTAGAAATTTAATGCAAACTACCCTTTTTTTAATAAGCATTTTAATTCTGATGTGGGTTCTGTATTCTCTAAGGCAGGCATATGCATGAAGTGCATTGTGTGTCTCCTGGGTGATTGCAAGAATAACTTTAACACACACACTAAATAATAACCATAGCAATAATTCTAGTCTAGGATTTGACCCCAAGTTACTCTTTTCAGATGCAAATCTTCATGTTACTGTGTATGTTGATGTCAATACCTGCCAAGAAATACATTTTAAAAAGCAGAGAAAACGAATTATTGAGGGTATGGGGGAATGTGTTTGAGAATAAACACAGATTAGTGAGGCATCTTGATCCAGGCAGAAATCCTGGAGGATCCAGTCTGCATCTAATCATGAAGGGCTGGCCAGAGGTGCCCACAGATATGACTGCAGCTTCCTCCAGACAGGCAGGACTACTGCTCCAGCAAGCAAAATACACAGCCTGGGCAGAGTTAGATTTCTCCATTCTCAGACCAACTTAATTAAAAATCTCCAAGTATCTAAAGAACAAGAGGCTCATTGTTTTAGGATCAGCACAGGAATTCATCAGGGATGGCCAAATCCTCCCACAAAGGAGAAGAGATGCCTTTGCAGGGTGTTATCTGATTTCTGGGACATATCAGCGGTCAGGAGGTCAACAATACCTGGTTTGGGGGTGGTGGAGGGAGGGGGGGTGTGCTTTGGGAAAGGCCCAAGGACTACAAGAAGCCAGGGGTTAGGTTTAGCACAGCCCCATGCAAATGTAATAAAGTCTATGTTTTGAACTCAGGGCTAAAATAAAAATGGTCTTATTGTAAAAACATGTCAGGTCAACCCCTTTACAAGTAATTACTAGAAAGATGCTCTCCCCTAAAAAGGAAAGCAAATCACAGAACAAATCAATATGAGAATATATATAAAGAAAAAAAAGAAAAAACATAGGCTCGAATTAGTGATTTATGCAGAGAGAACTCATGCTGCCAGAGTTAAATTGCCCTTGCTATTGCTAAGAATCTATGGATCACAAAATCTCTAACTCAGAAAAGATGCATCCAACGCAGATAATTCTGTATTAGAACTCATCTGTATGATAAGGAGTAAATTGATCACAAAAAAGGTATTATCCAAAGAAGACGTGATCTTTACTTGAATGCATTTTTCAAGTGCAAACAAAAAACTTTTTACTTTGCCAAGACTACTAATATACAGGCTTGCTGCTTAAAAAGGATCAATTTCATGAAGCTAGGAGAGGAGAAAAGGGAACAGAAGAGCCAAACCAGTTGGGAGAAAGAATTTTATAAGAAAAATGTTACAATAATTGGGAACAGCTTAAGAACATTTTTCTGGATGTCCAGAAAAACCACAATCTGAGTCAAAGAAATCTGTAACTACTAAAAACCAAGCTGGCTTATGGGGAAGCAGAAGCAGGTATAAACCATACATATAGCAAATGCAAAAATGGCAAAGTTCTTAGTTTTAATGCAAGTCAGCATACAGAAAATGCCAAAAATATACAGAAAAACCATAGATTTCTCCTTTTATCCATCTGCGTAAAAAAGAAAAAAGAAAGACAATGGAAGCAAATATTTAGATATAATAGGAATAAAATGCAACTGTAAAGTGATACTCTTCCTACAAAGACTGAAGTATCAAATGGTCAAAAGCAACACAGAAAAGGAAAATGTTTCCAGTAAACATATTGCCTGCATGTGAAGAAAATGAGCACAATACAGTGATATCAGTGAGTGAGGGTTAACAGTTACCAGCAACAATAACATCCTTAGAGGTTTTGGTAATTGTTGGAAAATTGTTTCTTTGAATGCTTACGTTACACAGGGAATACTTTCTAGACATACTTAAAGAAGTGTAAATCTGCATCTTCTTGCTCTTGGCTGTTTGTTGATTCTCCATCAGAGATGTTATGAAACCAAAAGAGTTTTCACATCATTTAAATAGAGTTTATTTCCTCTCTAACTCAGCAAGTACTTATATATTTCTGGTACACCCAGCTGCCTAATTGGCAAGGGTTGTCTCTTGCTGCTTTCAAAAATAAACAGAGACACATGAGGAAGCACCAGACTAACATGCAGGAGAGCATCCTTCTGTTCTCAGCTTCATGGGATACCTTGAACAGCATCCTTCTTCTCTTTCTATTCGTTCCTCTAAAAAAAAAAAACTTTACGTACTCATGCTGTGAGAGCTTCCTGTATGAATGAGCAGTCAAGAGTTGGGACCAGGGCAGAAACTTATTAGCCTTTCTCAGCTTCCTTCTTGAGTTACCAGAGAGATTTTTGGGAATTGGAATTTGAGCTTTTCCTGTATGCTCATCAACGACTGGGTTTTGAAATAAGCACTTTTCCTGCTGAAGGGTTCTGCAGAACCTTGTGGCCTGAGCAGCTGCTGCTGTGATGATAATAGAGCAGGAAACCTACTGAGGATTTGATCAATACCTGGGATTGCATCAGCTCAGAACTCATCCTCTACAATAAACTCGTGCAGCTACCCAGGTGGAGTTAACTCAGTTTTGCAACTAAAACCACATCCAGAAAATCTGATTCTAATGGAATGAATCCATCATTCACTGGAGACCCCCACCTCCCCTCCTCTCAAAGCTACCATTTTTCCATCATTGCTAAATGCTACCTGTCAGGAGCTGCACTTGATTGAGCTGCGGAGGCATCAATAAAATAACTGCTGATGTCAGGTGGCATTCTTTGCTTAGTGTTCATTACCACCTATGACTTAATGAACAATGCCTCCATACCAGAATAAATCAGCTCTTTTTTTATTTATCTGATCTCTTCAGACAATTTCATGACTGTGACATGGGGGCTCCTTTATTATTTCTTCCAGAGCATCAGGATAGGTGAGAGGGTGGACTACTCAGTTTGAGAGTGAGACCCCCAAATCCCTGCAGAGGAATGGAGATGCAGATGATGTTTGAGCCAGCCTGAGTTCAGGGAAGCTTTAGAGATATGGCTTATGTAACAAAGGGATTAGAAAGCAACCTATTAGAAGTGCCACAGCACAGAGAAAGAAAATAAAACCTGGTAAATTAGATAATGTAATAACATTGGGGGCATACAAAGAGTCAAGATGACGTATGAACCATCTCCTTATGGCAAACTGTTGCACTTTTTTGAACTGAATGGACAATAAATATTCTTTAAAAGTTACACATAGAAGAACTGGATAAAGCTTCCCTCCAGCAGAACTTCCACTTACAACAGCTGAGGATGCCTGAGGTAAAAAGCAGAGCAGAAAAAGAAACCACATTTCTACGCTGCTCTCTGTTCCCACCAGAAGGGGAACAGCAGATTTCCCTCTGTGAATCTGACTTTAGTCAGACAATTATCTCACCTATGGCCCTGCAAACTCAAAACTACTCATGTGATGTTAACAAAATCATTCCAGATCTATACTCCTGGAAGCAAGGTCCACTTCTGAGCTGTATTACCTTCCCCCAGCAGAAAAGACAACACCCCAAGGCTGAGCCTTTTCCCTCTCTCCACACAGTGTTGACACCAGCTGGGACAGTCACTGTGAAATTTGCTACTCAGTCTCATTTCAAAATGCAGCTTAACCAGTGGCTCTAGACAACAGAATAGATAATCATAAGGAAACTAATTGCAGAGCATCTCAAGGTCTGATAGAACAAATCTGGGTTCCAGTAAAACACCCAGGTGGGAGCTGATACAAAAGAAAAGCATTATTGCTCAGGCACAATCCAGACAGTATTAACAAGTAGTCACAGTAGGATTTCTTATTATTCACAAGAAAATGGAAGTGGTTTCATCATTTCTCAATGGCAGGTAAAAGTACACAGAAGCAAAAAGACAAGTTGAAGACTAGATCCAGCATTGAGCAGTATTAGAGCTACATGGACATTGTCTCATCTCATCCATACTTCCATCTCACGTTGAAAAGGCTCAAGATTTAAGCCAGAGAATGTACAGATGTCTGTCCAATAAGCCTGACTTCACAGATCACTGTGCAGCTTCAAAAATACACCCAAAACCATCCTTATCTTCTCCCATCATGTCCCTCAGGAGCAGAGACTGCTCAGAACACCTTGCTCCTCCCTAGAGAGCTGTTCACCAGATAGTTAAAAGAACAAAATCACCCATGTTGTGCCATGCCTGCCAGTGAGTCACTGGCCTGAGCCAACCTTCTCATGACCCATCTGTTTCTTCCATTTGCCACAGAAATCTCTCAGAGTTGAGAGTAAACCCAGGGGAGCTGAGATCTTTCTCATTCACCAAAACTTAACAATGTTGCTCTCTAAATAGATTAGAAAAGAGCCTCCCTCTTTGAGGGTCCGGCTCAAATCCAGCAATGAAATCCTGTGGTCCCATAGAAATTGCTAGGGGAAATTTTCATTGAAGATATGCCAACATCCCAGCAATCCAGTCCCCCTAAAAATAACCCTTGGGAGCTTGGTTAGTCTAATTTGGGTCTGTTACTAACACACACACATTAGTCACTTCACAGGCTTCCAAGTCTACATATCATATAGGGCAGCAGTAAAGTTTAAATAAGGTTCTACATGTTCATTTACCTTCTTTAGAAAACCTGGTTGTAACATGTCAGTGTTCAGTTTTATTTTAAAGGCATGTTTATGGCTTCTAGTAATGTTTTAAGGTGGCAAAATAAGCTTCTTAAATGTTTATAACAGCTCTACTGTGACAGATACACTGCAAGTCTCCTACTTTTGTCTTGAGGGCTGTATTCCACTCCCATTTTTCAGGAAAATCTCTGATACAATGAATGACACCCTCATCCTTTTATAGCAGGCAATATTGGCCACTGAAGCATTCATGTTGTGAAACTCCTACAGCCTGCTTCTTATTCAACTGCAGCTGAAGGAATTCAGGAGAAACTTCCCAAGCACCATAAAACCGTATCAATCCAAGAGAAATCAAATCAGAACTGTGGCCTTCTCGTGCCCCTTACAATTTTTTTGCTCTCCAACAGGCTCACTAAACATCAGTGAGCTTGCAGCCTATTAAAGTCAATGAAAAAATGCTTCCATTTTCCAACAGATTTTTGGTCTCAATTCACTGCTTCCCTGCAGAACAATTCCCTGTTCTGGTCAGAGGAGCCAAGACCTTTGACTTGGAGGCCCCCATCCCATTCTGCATGAGTTAACTCACCAAAGTCAATTAGGTTATGGCACCAGAGTACATTAGAAGCATAAATATTTAAGTGAATTGTAGGTCTGTTCCTTGCTACAACCCAAAGTTTTACTTTTGCAAGGAACATTAATTCAAGCCCCGTATGGTCCCCTCTTTTTCAGTTTTAAAGGAAGCCTGAGGGTAGTGCTTTTACTTATTATGACAGGCAGAGTTCTCAGCATCTGTTTAAACAAAACAGAACAAAGGGATTATATGTTGCCATGCAACCAATAAAAATGATACATTTTTAATAGTTGAGACCAGAAAAAGCAACTGCCATACGGGCTCAGAAATTTAAAAAAAAAAAAAAAGAAGAAGAGGGTTAAAGCTTTGAGTCAAGTGAAAGCACTTTTCACCAGCAGGGAGGGGCACAAGCTTTTTATAACTATTATGATATAAGCTCAGCATGGCTGGCAAGAGGAATGCTTTCAGCAAGTTGTCCCAGTAGGCACAAGAATTGTCCTTCTTTCACAAATACATCAGATTTTTACTTTGCTGACCTTGCTGAGTTTGTGTGCCCCATCTCTTTAGGTATCAAAACACTTGACCTTTCATCCTGTGGGATGGAAGATAAAGCCCACGTGGGACAGCTCCTGATGCCAACACCTGGGGGTCTCCAGAGAGCATCTGGATTTCCATGTGTGCCAGAGCACTCAGGCTGACCTGGGAAACGCTGGGAAAATCAGAAAAAGATCTGGATCGATGGAGACACTTGTTTCCCTTTCAGGAATCTGATTGTGTATCTTGGGCACAGCATCCAGAAAACTCCTAAAGGAACAATTTTAAACAAGGCACACCTGGTAGGGATTGTGAAGCTTTCCTGATGCCTGCAGGGCAATGCCCATCCAGAAAACAGGAATTTGGGTTGTTTGGACATAGGCAAGATTATTTAGCACAGTGAATGGCTGAGATTTGCAAGACCACAAGGCACAGCTAATGGAAATATTTAAAGGAAACGTGTTTTAAGTCTCAGCCATAGGTAACTGTCTTAGGAGCTCTATAGTGATTCTAAAAAATTTTTTTTTTAATATTACCTTATTCAGAAAAACAGAAAAAAAAAAACCTTGAAGCAAACCATTTTTGCAAGATGAAATTGCTCCCAAGAGAAAAAAAAAGCTGAAGTCCTGCCTGCAAAATTTAGTCTCCAGAGGATTTCAGCAGAGGTTTGAAGTGTCTGGAAAATTAAGCTGTTTAGAAAAGTACAAGACCCCCTACTGATATTTTGTTACTATATGTTATCTATAAGAGTTAAATTGCTGTCCCATCCAAGGCTGTGGCCAGTGACAAGGATCTGACCCCACCCCATACAATGTACTTATCCCATATATTGTTAAGCCTTCTAGGAGCTTTTCCCTGCAAGGAAAAAGATATTTTATCACCCTTCTGACTTCTGAAAACAACTACCTTGAAGAATTTCACTGATATATTGCTACCATTTAATAAATAATTTTAGATTACAGTCTCAAGGTTAGCAGTGTACAAGGTCACAGAATTAACCAGTAAGTGAGGAACACCTCTGTTCTAATCCAATCCAACTTTTGACCAGCAGATCTGGTTTTGCATTCAGAGGAAATTGAAAATGAGGCTTCCATAATGTCCTGCTGGGTCTCAGTCAAAGCTGAATGGAGCTAGCAGGAGCTTTGTTTTAAGGTTAGCTTCCCTTGGATCAAATCCATACTGGCTAGCTTTGAACATCCATTCTCCAGATACCCAGCTCAGGTAGCATCACTTAGGAAAAGCCTGGACACACTGCAAATCCTCCTCGAGGTTTTTTATGACACCAGCAAAGTCTTGTCTGGAGTTGGAGCCAGATAGCTCTAAGGCTTAGTCATGTTGGCATGTTTTTGTCTTCAGTGCCATAAAAGTTTTGTTTAGAAGCAGTTAACAACACAACAGCAGAGGTTTGTGTCTCTGCTGTTGTTTTCCTGCGATGCCCCTCAGTGTGAGGGTGATGAATCAAGACAACATGAAACAGACTCTTTTGTGAAATAAAGGCTGACATGGCACAAGTCATTTAGATCTCAATGTGCAATGATTCTAATTACAACCAAGCAAATGAGCAAGATCTGTTTCTTCTTTTATCCTTTGTGTCATATTGAATAAGTGATCTGTTCTTATAAAAAAGGATTATTTATCTTTTCAAATTGGTAATCACCAATAACATTTTGGCAGCTATGGAAGTCATGATACAATTAGAAAATATTGAAGGAACAAATGATTTCTCATTAATACATAATGATCATCATTAATACAAATGCAATTTAAAGTTAATTTAGAAGAATGGCTACATTAAGATAACTATGTTTCTCCAATTAAAGGGCGCAAACATTCTCCACTGAACCCACACTGAGTTCTTAAGTTGTGCTCCTTCGTAAAATTTTTGCAATGTTCTGATTTCAAGTTTTTTCTCTTCACTCTGCTAATGACTGAATTTTAGTAGAACTACAAGAATGGCATGAGCGAGAGTGAAGCATCCTTTTGATGACTTGCTCCATCACATTCATATCTAGAAATGAAGTGAAATAAAGGAAATGTAACAATCTGAATACCCTCGAGGTTGTTATAAGCCCAGGAAACAAAAGGTGTTTGTCAGGAGAGTCATTCTTCCACAAGAAATGTGAATCAACAACAGCTTTTACTGGTTCCAGTAGTTAGCTTCCTTTTGATGTGTCAGGGTTCACTGAATGCAGGGTAGAAAACAATATTGACCCTCAACAGAGCAGGAAAAATAAAGCACTACCTGTAGGATCTAAGCAACTCTCAGTGCACTTTAAAGAAAAAAAAAAAGCCAAAAATTGTTTGAAACCAACAGACAACAAAAATGCCGCCTACTAATTGTCAGAGATTGCTATAAATATTAATAAGCAATTCACTTTGTACAAAGAATACAACAATAGCTTAGCTGAAATCCATAAAATCTTGCTACTGGCAAAGAACAGAGGGAGAAGACACTACCCATGGCTTTGGCCCAGTGAACAGTGAGGATACTTACCTTAAAAATCACAATCTAAAGGCCACTGGGCTTAGGAAATTATTCCCATTTATTTCTGCGCCCTTCAGCTCAGGCCTCAAAGTGAGCTTGCATTTACCATCTCCTGTTCTGCAAAGGCAGCTGAAAAGGATCTCAACATTTCATTTCTCTTACACTTAATCAGAGTGGCTGCAGCAGTATGCCTTCAAAAAACCACAAAATAAATATATTTGAAACATACATGGTGTTTTGGTTTGATTTGTTTTTTGTTTGGTTGGGTTGGTTTTTAGGGTTTTTTTGTGTGTGTGTGACTATTTTGATTTGGTTTTTTTTTTTTTTTTCATTAATGTCCCCCTTCCCCCAAAAAATCCTGTTTAATATATTCAGTAGATTGTGCAATTTTGCATTTTCATGCAACTTCGTGGAATTAGTTAAATATTCATTACTTAATTTTAAGTGCACTTTTCTTACCAACAGGCAATTGGTCTCTTTTAGAGGCAAAAAAATTTAAAAAATTAAAAAAGTTATCTCTGTTTGATCTTGGTGTCTCCTCAGATATGGGGATCACTGCAGTGGAGGCACGTTATTGTGCCAGCACAGAACCCAGCCCTGTGCCCCTCTGCAGATGAGATTTCAGGGTGAGCAGCTACTCAGGTGACAACAGTGCTTTATTTTGAACACCTGCCTCTTTGGAGACTTTCAAAGCCTCCCTTCATTTTATTAGCAGGTGATTCCTGCCAGAGCTTGAAATACTCCCTCCTGGCAGGCTCTGAGCTTGCTGGCCTGCACACACCGAGGTGCAGCTCAGACTGGAGCCCAGGCAGGTTCTGCACTCTGCTTTTTCCAGGCTCTGAACACAAATGAGCAAAGGCTGCTCTGGAGCGCCGCGCATTTCTGCTCCGCGGTTCCGGGGGCGCGGGGAGCCCGCAGGAAACACACCAGGGAATTCTGGTGCTAAAATCAGCTTGCACTGTAACAAGGCAGTTTGGTCTCCTCTTGTGGAAAATTACTGCACACTCAGTGTGTTTGGAGAAAGGATTTCCAGTCTTTTGATTTGTGGACCCTAAAAAATGTTCTGGTGAAAGCACAGGAGAGTCACGTTCTGTGGAATGTGAAAAATTGCTGTTCCTGAACCCCTTCAAAGCAACAGAGAAACCTCAGAAGGTCCACAGAGCACAGATCAAAAATTGTTTGCATAAAGCAAAAGATAAAAATTTCTCCTCCCAGGTAACTTACTACTTTTTCTCCCTTTTACCATACTCAAGTGTTCACACTCACCAGAGTGAATGATACAGGGAACAGAACTCCACAAATTACACAAATTTCAGTTAGCATCCAGACAAAAGATTAAAAAAAAATCAGGTAGGGCTCAAATAAATTTTCTCACTCAAATGAAAACATAACGTAAACAGAGGTATGGAAGAGTATAACCAGCAGTGCCCTCCCTGCATTACTCAGCTCTCCGGAGCCAAGGCATTAATCCAGGAATGGATACCCACATTTTGCCAAGACCACCTGGACTTGGCATCAGAGAGGTGAAGATTCATCACAACTGCAGCCCAGCTAAGCAGCCTAAATGCCTAATTAGAAACTCACTGCCCTCTGCTTTTTGGCCAGTCAACGCCCAATTGTTTTACACAGAAGGGAATATTGTCACTTGCAATAAAACTGTGTCCAAATCCATCCCTTCCCCTCACTTTACCCACTGCTCTGTGGGATGGCCAAGGTCTCCAGAGGGAAATGACACAGGTTTGGCCTTCTCTGAGCTGACACAATGTACTTATCAGACTACTGTGTTTAGTGTCTAAAATGTCATTTTCCCATTTTTCTCCTCTTAATATTTGCAACTTCAAGTCCAAAAGTCAAACGATGCTGCCCAAAAAGAAGTGTTCAGATTTATTTCCAATTCTCTCTCATGTAGCTCTCTCAATGCCATTAACAACTTGTTATTCTCCACTACATTTGTGTTTTGAGTATCACATTTACCAAAGTGGTCTCAGACTCCACAGTATAAAATGGTAAATGAATGTCAAACAAGCTCATCTGGTATGCAAAATCACAGTATTTATAAAAATAATTTAAAAACCTCCTTTTCCCTTTCTAGATCACTTGACTTTTGCTTTAACAAATGCTGTTCCCCTGCTACAGATTAATCACTACAAAGTGCCAGAAATTCTCTGTGTCAATTACAATAATTTGAGCTGAGCAGGAATTGCTGTGACCAACAACCCTGCCTGACCCCTTTTTATGACAACTACTAAAATCTCATGCTGGAATACTTCAGGGACAACCTGTTTGACCTACAAACATATCTCGATTCAGGGAAATCATGCTGATCATGACAATGCTTTGAAGCCAAAATCCAAAGTAATTAAGGATATACTTAATGCATATACTTACTGGTTTTTTTAACTGGGATGTCCACTGAATACTTTTCAGGGTAAAAAAAAACACTGACTAAAACATATTTCTCCTCACTCACCACCCAGCAAAAAAAAAAAAAAAAAAAAAAAAAAATCCAGCCTCTCCTTAAAGATTTTTAGGTATTAAGAATCATTCACCATGGGTTTGTGATCTAGTGCTTCATACACCCTTTCTGCATCTTCATTATTTGAATGCCTTTAATTTCACTCAGTCTTTATTACCTTGAGGTCCTAGCTTTGTCATGTCCCCCATATATTTTGACTGTTCTTGGCCTTTCTAATTTACTTCCTATTTCATGTTACTTTCTTACAGTGAGCTTACACATTTCTGAAATATGATATCCTAATGCAGGAATTGACAACTTTTTAGAGGCAAGAAGAGGGAGAGTATGGTCTGCAGCTTTAGTTCATCTGAAGCTCAACAGTGGCTGACACCAAGTCCTTATTTGTAAGCAGCCCCCATGGCTTTGATGGGCAGTAAGACACTGCAGAGGCATCACCCAGAGCCCATCAGCCAAACCAGAAATACTTTAGCCCTTGGTCCCCTGAGGTCTCAGACAATGGAATTGTTATAACAATGCAGTTATGTCCGTAACCGGACCTTGAAAGCAATTTAGCCCTCATGTTCCAAACATACAATGTCACTGTGGTCTGCATCACATGGCCCTGCTTGAACCAGAGCTGGACCCCCAATGACCTCTGCAGGTCTCTGCCAACCTCCATCATTCTGTGGTTCATTATGTGCACGTTCTTAATTGGAAGCTGATGGGTACATTTCTAATAATCCTTCGCACTGCAAATGGTCACTTAACACTTAGGCCTAGGAAACTGGATCTGTCAGGCAATAATGGCAAATCCATGATATTTCTAAACTTTTTCCATCTGAGTTGATAATGCAAGTGGACATGAAGAGTTTGCAGGTGCATATATCCTTGCAGTCTTAAGCATTCTTAAAAGTTCCTCCACGCAATACTAATATACTTACAAACTTTTTTCTTGTTACTGTTTAGCATGAAAGCGTCTGCTTGAAGCTGGTATTTTAAAAAGCAGTGCTTTGGATTTTGTTTTGGTATGATAGACCAATTTTTTTGTCTCCAAATTTCTCCTATCAGGAGAAAGTCTGTCCTAAATTCACCCTTTAATTTAGCACAAACTAGGTCAGATTTGCTGAACTGCAGAACTACAGAGGAAGTCCAGAAGGAAAAATTTCTCACAGATTGAAGAGAAGGCTGTGGGGGAAGATGTAAGATTTGGTTTTATTTCCTATTGTCCTACTCTGATTTGGTTGGTAATGAATTCAATTATTTCTCCCAATCTGAATCTGTTTTGCCAGTGATGGCAGTAGGTGAGTGATCTCTCCCTGTGCTTATCCTGACCCACAAGCCTTGAGTTATATTTTCTCTCCCTGTCCAGCTGAGGAGAGGAGTGAGAGAGCAGCTTTGGTGGGCACCTCATGTCCAGCCAGGCTCAACCCATGACACACAGTGACTTGGGCAATAAGCTTAAAGGGTTAATCCTAAATCACAAACATTGATCAGTGTTGTAGTTGCTGTGTACTAAAAGTCCATACTTCTACACTGAACACATTTGCTGAAATACAGTATGGAAACCTTAGAAAAACAAAGAATTTAAGAAGGCAAAAGATCACACTTAATTGTCCATGAAAATTTTAGCCAACTGCAGGTGTAGTCAATTAACATCTCATTAAAAAAACCTCTTGAACTTCAAATAAGCCATCAGCCTTGTATAGTGTAAATGAAGGGCATAATTGATAGCCACAGCAGTGCTAGGTTAAGTGCTTTAATAACATTCTGGCTCTCTAGAGAAAGTCAGCTCTGTTTCATCAATATAAAGAATCCATGCCAAAGAAGTTTCATAGTTTAAATGAGTTTTCTGTAGCTGCAGCAGAATAAAGGCAATAAAGTCAGGGGGAAACTCAGCATAATGCAGCAGGAGCTTTTTCTGTTTTCTCCTGGAATATTTTCTTCTATTTAGACTGTTTTCAAAGCAAAAATGCAGCACACCTCTTATTTACTTTGATAGGCTAATGGGTAAAGGTTATCCATAAAGCATAAAATTCCAGTTCATTTCCAAATACACAGCCCCAGTTCTGGTCTCCTTCATTAATGTGTCTTTGCCTGGGGCTGATTTTTGAGGCTGATTTTGGGTACACTGACCCTACACCCCATCACAGGGTGATTATTTCCAGAGCACCTGAGGCAGCAGCAGTCTGGTCCTGCAGGGAGATAAATTCCCTTGACAGAATTGCTTCACAAGAGCCAGAGATCAGTACTTTGTCCTCTCTGCTCCATCCAACCAACCCTGAACTTTGGGAAGGTTTGCACATAGAGCAAAGTCATAAATCTACACCCCAGGTACGTTGATTGATGAGAGATGGAGGAGAAAAATATAACAAGCTATTTGATCCCTGGCCTTTTGCTCACTGTTATTGCTCTGGCCTTTGTACAGCACAGACTAACCAGGTGCAGCAGCTGTAAAAGAGCATCCATTTTCCAAAGGATCACATTTTCTGTCCTTGAGGGGAAAGGAGGGCTTCACAATTCTGCTGTACTTTGAAGAGGCCAGGTACCTCCAGCTTCTTGCACTTCAGTCAACATTTTCTCCAGCTCTGATAGTTCATCTACCCCAGAGCTCACAGCAGGACCCAGATTCTGGAGCTGGTGGGCCTGTCAGACTGCAGGTCACTGGGGTCTGAAAATTTCTTCTTAAGTGCTCCAGAACAGATAATTAACCAAAGCAATTCTCCAGTCCACTAAAATTAAGACTTTACTATCCCTGGAAATTCTGGGAGGCCCAGAAACTGAGAGAACTAGTGATTGACACCTGGGGTGAAACTTCATCCTGGAACTTGACTCTGTTTCTAATGCTACCTGGAAAGTTGTGGTTATACCCTTGGTTTTCCCTTGTCTTTTCTGCGGGTTTCTTGGCATCTTCAGACTAATTAAGCATTCCTGTGACCTCTCTCCGTCCTTTGTCCTGGTACACACAGTGACCTCCAGGCCAGAGCTCTCATCTTCACGTGCCCTGAATTCTGCAAGCCCCTTTGATCCTCCTGGACAAAGAACATTTCTTTGACTAAAATATTCCTGCTACTTTTCCTCCCCCTAAATGACTGCTCTTGCAGTTCCCTTAAGTTCATATCTATTTAGACACTGGCAAAGTTCTCTGCTCTCCCCCAAGCAAGGACTTAAAGTAGTCTTTTCCTTTGTGAACAGACAATCTCAAAGGGGTTCCCAAGAGGCAACTTTCAAAATGCATTGCTGTTCACAAGAGGTGGATTTGTGCCAGTTCTCTATTCTCTCAGTGCTGGGAATGGTTGTGGAGGTAATTTTGTACCCACTCCATTATATTTCACGACCACACTGCACTCTAGTTTACAAGCAACTTATTTCTCATATCTTTATGTTACAAAATGCCACCATCTTATTACTGGAAGTGAAAATAACACCTCTGATAACTATATTGCTTTAAAAAAAATCATGCCAACTTTTAAAATAAAAATTTCATCCCATTGACTTTCTATTTTATATTTAAATGGACCCCTCTCAAACAATACTCGAGGAAATAGCAATCCCTCCATTACATATGCATAGGATACTGAAGCAAAAATATTTTAAATACAGGAAAGAGATCTCATCATGAAAAATATAAAAAAAAAATCAAAGTCCTAATGTTCAGCTCCTATGTTATTTTCTAAAATTCAAGGTTGCAAGTGATAGTTCTGGTGTGTGAAATTAAAACCATACAATTAGGTAATCAAATGAAAACTCCAAGCATATAGTGGGTTTTCCACACCTGTGAACTATCACTCATTTTGTCGCAGTGGCTGGCAACAAGCAGTGATCTTGAGTTGACAGAAAACCTCCCAAAATGGGAATAAATTTTGGATCAGTTCCAAAGCCCACTGTGAAAGTCAACACAAGAACTCAGCAGCTGCAGAAGATGAGACTCTCAGGAGGCAAAAAGTCTTTGAGCACTTCAGGCACTGTGTGGAACCGCTCCTGCCTTCTCCCTTTTTCATTTCTACCAGCAAGGATCATCACATGGATAAAAGGCAGCAAGATTTACTGACTTTGACCATGTAACTTTATCATATTTTGATCATCCAGTGGCAGAGGAACTGTACCTCAGAAGTGCCAGTCAGATCATGGGAAGGAAATTCTGCTCCTTTAGCTGTGGCAACTCCATCTCCTGGGAGACAGCACTAATATTTTTCAGCAGAATCTAGCCTCTGTTGTTTTAAAAAAGGAAAACAGAAGGGGTTTTATATTTGACATGGCTGGAACTAACTTATTTGCTTATCTTGAGAGTGTCTGCCCTTTTCAACATTCCCTGAATTATAAAGACATTTTGCCTCTCATGCAGCACAGCTTCATAATCTGCTTTACAGGGAGAATCAGAGTTAAACAGGAAATTTTTTTCCAGCACCTCAGCAAAAGCCAAAAGATTGATTCTGAAGCTGCACTTGCATGCAGCTCACTCAGAAATCTCTAATTACACTAAAAGGAGAAGGTTTGTAGAAAAACAAACAAAAAAGCAGAACAAATCCTAACCAAAAAAAACCACCCTGATAACAAAAAAAAAAACACCATCAAAGTAGCATTTTTATTCAAGATAAAAACTCCATGATCAGTTCAGGATATGAGGACTGACAAGCAGTAACTGAGGGGCTCCATGTTTGCCAGACTGCTGCTGCCAGCAGCTGCTTCACATTCCTCTTGCCCACCACAGATTCTGTCAGAGTTAGGATGTTGGGCTTTAAGATTTAGGCAAAGTTTTTGATAAAAATATAATTAACTTGATACAAAACCCATTAACAATCTCAGTCTCATACTGAAAAAAACGAAAAAATAATAATAAAAAAAGAAGGCATAAATTCAATAGGAATTCTGGAGGTGCAAAATGAAAAGGAAATCTGGCCTTTAATTTTTAATATATGAGAATCATGACTCAATTCTGCTGCTCAGCCAGAAGTTCAAGGAGATTTAGTGCCCACAGTTCAGGCATTGAATCAGTCTTGGAAGACTATCAATTGCATCATTTAAAAGTGGACTGGAGAAAAAGCATTAGAGAAAAACTGCAGGGAACAATTTTCCAATGGTCCAAAAAAAAAAAAAAAAGGATTGTTATAGCACTTTTAATGTATATAATTTTATCTTCCCAAGAAATACAGAAAAATACAGTTCAAAACTCTACCTGGTTGGTAAACCCAAGACAGTGGCTCCCGAAATTTTAGTTTTCTTCTGAAAAAGATAATTTTCCATTTCTTGTGAAAAGACTGTTGTTTCTAACCTCACTCACTTTGACTAATTGTTGGTTACTGATTCTCTCCAAGACTTGGACACTTTCCAGTTTAAACAAATTGTACTTCTGTACTTTAATTTAAAATAATCTTTTCTTAGACAGTGGGAAAAGGTGGGATCCTGGACCTACAAAGAAAACAACCAGAATCCTCCACTAAAATTTCTCTCAATGATTTCAGTCTTCAAGTACTCCACAACTCTCCTGTGCCACTTCCAGACACCTGCCATGCCTCACTTACCAAATATATAAATAAACACAAATATATAAATAAAAAATATAAAAAATATAAATATAAATATAAATATAAATATAAATATAAATATAAATATAAATATAAATATAAATATAA
>VZUI01091219.1:0-18441 GCA_013401135.1 Cettia cetti
TTTTCTTTTTCTTTTTCTTTTTCTTTTTCTTTTTCTTTTTCTTTTTCTTTTTCTTTTTCTTTTTCTTTTTCATGACACCCAGGCAATCCACTGCTTTGCAGGAGATGTCAAGATTTGCCACACAGGCACCTCTTTCCCCTGTGCTCCCTCTCTTGAGAGAGGGAAAATGCTCATGTGCCACTTGACCAAAGCAGGGGCTTTGCAAACACACCAACACTGGAGGTAGAAAGAAGCAGCAAATCTGTTTTATCTTGGTTTTTATCTTCACCAAACCTGCTCTGACCAACTGCAGCCCCTCCTGCATTCATTCCCTCCAGCTGGGTGTCTCCGTGGCTCCTCACTCACAGAGCAGCTCATGCTTGGAAACTTCTGGGCCAGCTTCTTCTGCCTGCAAGGAAATCATTTTCCTGCCAGGATTTGTTTTTCTGGGGCTCAGAGCATGGCTGGGGCCCCGTGCCAGCTGCACTTCAGTCAATCATTGCTCTGAGCACGATGCAGCAGGGCTGGGACAAGGAGAACGTGGACAGCTTTGGCTTGGGGCCCTCTCAGCTGAACCCAAACCATTAAAATGATTTAAAATGAAATCCTGGGCTCCTGGATGATGAAAGGCTCACGTGGTTGGGAGTACTTAGCAGAACTCTGGGGGTGTCTCACTGCTCATCAGGCTGGGCACTGGAACCTCTGGTAAAACCCAGATTTTATGGGTGTTTGGTACAGCTGGGGCATGTGCCACCCCCAGGCTTGCTAAAGGAAACCCTATTTTGTTATTTGAAATTAAGCAAAGGCAGCAGATGTGCAAAAGAACCCAAATCTAAAATTCTCTCCTAAGCAAAAAAAGTTACATCATCTTATAATTTTTTTTTTTCTTTTTCTTCTTTTACCTCCATCTAAAGAGAATGGGGAGGTTGCAGGAGAAGGTGGAGGAAACCTCTCCTCCCTTGGGCTTGTTGAGTGCAGGATTTATTCTTGCTTTTAGATGAGTCCTCAGGGAGGGCCAGGCCAGGCTTGCCAAGGGGTGGGAGAAGAGACCATTTGCAAGTGGCATCTCCCAGCAGAATTCCCAAGTGTGCCACATTCCTGTCACTTCCTCCTTTGTTCCAGCCCCAACAGCTGAGTTACAACTTTCTTAAAACAGGCTCTTGAAGGAGAGCAGGGAATGGATGGAGGCTGTGCCTGAGCAGCAGCAAGGGCTGATTCTTGGAAGCATGGAGGGAAGGACACAGGATGTTCCTGGCCCTCAGGGAACAATTTCTCTGTGGCTGGCTTGGTTTCCTCACACAGAAAACAGCCCTTTTAAAAGGTTGTATTGCTGCTCAGTTTTTCCTTTGGGAGCCCTGGGACTTTCCCCTTAACACAGAGGAGAGTGTGGTTTAAAATGAGCAGCTCTCGAGCCAAGGGGGCTCTGGGGAGATGCTGCTGAGGGATGGGCAAGTTCAGCATTTTGGGGAAAAAAAAACAAAAATATTCCATGCCTTTCCTGGCTGGAATTACTGCAAGGGGAGCAGTTCTTTTTGCTTTGCTACTGCAGAGTGAGCAGCTGCCATCCTGGTCCTTCCAGGGCATTCCCAGGCTGGCACCTCCTCTGTCAGCTCTCCCTGCACCCCTCACCTGCTGCTGCCCCCAGCCTGGGGCTGTCCAAGCTCCCTGCCCTGCACTGCCACTCCATTGAATGAGACCTCCAGAAAAACTAAAATACATAAATTCACACAGACATGAGGTAGAAATAGAAGTTTAGCTTTAAATAGAGTACTTTAAGTGTATTAGCTAGTAAGAGAAGCCCTAAGGCCTAGTTTAAAGTTCAGAAACATTGCCTTTTGCAAAGTTAGTTAAATTCTAGTCATAACAAAAATAATGTAACCTTGCTAGATAGAACAGATAGAGTTATATACATAGAATTTGTGTAATAATTATGAATATTGTCACACATCAATCTTAGGATTTGCCCAGCAAGACTACAGAGAATTTGTGTAAGTACCAAATTGGCTAAAAATAGAATAAAAATGCACTGCTTTGAGAACACACACACAGAGGATTCATGAGCAACAGCTCATGGTTTCCTGGCATTTCTCTGCTTGCTGCCTGCCCTGCCCTGCCTGGAGGCTTTTTGCATCACCTCTTCTTGTGTGTGAGAGCACAGCAGGGCCCAGACTCTCAGTTCCACACCAGTGCTGCAAACAGAGATTTCATGGGCTCAGCAGGGAAGGAGGAATGGTTAAGGAGTGCTCCTCCATGATCCTGGGCTGCATGGGGACATGAGTAAAAGATCCAGAACAAAGAGGGTGGTGAGGAAGGGAAGGAACAAGCAGAGCAGGAGGAAGGGAAGCAGCAGCAGCTGAGCCAGCCCAGCCTTCCTCAGCAGCTGGATGTGGAGTTTTTTCTAAAGTGCTCATTAATTTTTCACATCACTCTTCAGCGACTCTATTATTGGAGTTGGAATTTCAGCCTGCTGTGTGACAAATCCCTCTCCCTGAATTCTTTGGGGAAGGGAGTGAGGAGATCCATCTCTACCCTAAATACAGAATATTTCAGAACCTGCTGGAAGTCACTCAGTTCTCCTCCTTTTGGACCACGCTCCCAGGGATGCACAGGGAGGGATTGTTGGGGTGTCTTTGCAGGGCCAGGGTTTAGGCTGGAAGTTTTTTGTGGATTCCTCCCAGCTCAGGGTATTCCATGATCCTGTGATTCCTGAAACAGAGATCCACTTTGTAAAGCAATTTATTTATGTTCCCAGTTGGCTTTACTGGATCCACACCTCGCTGATGTTCCCTGGATGTCACTCCCATTTTTCAGACACATTCTCTTCCCATTAGGGGAACCTGTAGGATTTATGAGGAGCTGGAGTGTGTGGTTTGTTCCATCTCCTTTTACATCTGTAAACCAGCAGAAAATCTATCACATTTCTTCTGCTTTTCTTCCATATCAACAGTACTTAAAGAAAGGACATCAAGTGGAAATTAAAGAAATTTAGTTATAAAACTCATAGGGAAGCACCAACAGGAAAGATCAAAAAAGCAGAGAACAAAGAAGGCAGAAATAAAATAGTCTGACAAACATTAGAATCGATATTAAAAGGGGAGAAAAGAAGTACAAAAGGCTCAAAAAGCCCCACAGAAACTGTGTAAAAAAGCAATGCCTGGCTTTAGAAATGAGAAATGCAAGGAATGTAACAAATGATTTCAGATCTGCTCCTATCAGAGAGAAATCTGATTTCAAAAAAAAGCAGCAGCTATAGAGACAGTTTGATAAAAAGCTGTACAATAAAAGATTTGAAAATTGCATCTTCCAACTACTTTAGAGAACTGCAAAAGAAAGGGATACATATTAAAATACAACTAATGTTGCAACAATGAATACAAAATGTTCTGTTGGTGGGGAAAAAAAGATATTTTGACAGGTGTGTCGAGATTTACCAGCAATCTCAGCAACCCCATCAGAAAAAAAAAGAAAGAATAATTTTAGAATAGCTCCAACAACTGACTGGGAAGAGCATGGGAGCAAACAGCTCATAATTATTTCTGTGGCTAGAAAAAGATCAAACCTTATTTCAGGGCTATTTTTATGGGAGACAAAGTAGGGCAGTCCTACCCCACTGCTCAGGATAATATTGCAAACAAAGGCTCCTTGAGAGCAGCACTGGGATGAAACCCCAGCACCTCGTGGGCGGTGAGCAGAGCCCCAGCACGGCTCCCTGGAACACAGGGATTTCTGGAAAAGTCTGCCATGCCATTGAACAGAGAGCCTGGCCATGGCTCACCACTGTCAGGAGCTCTGAGCCTCCAGGGAGTCAGAAAGGAGATTTACAGCAAGGAAAATGCACCTTCTCCTCCCAGAGCATCCTGCAGGATGCTGGCACAGCATGGCCATGAAGCCACGGCAGCACTGGCTTGGAAATGGGGCCGCTGGAAAATCCCTCTTTGGAGCCAAAGGCATCATTCTAAAGTCAGCTGTAACAGCTTTAACTTCTGCCTTTAAAAATCCAAAGCACTAAAAAAAGTAATGAAAAAGCTGCTGGGACATGGGAAAGCAGTATGTGAGTGTTACAGGGAAGTCACCTTTGATTGCATTGGGGTTATCCCATAATATTCCTACACTTATAAGTTATTTTGGCTGCCTGGCATCGTGTAGCTGGGTAAGATTGGATGTTTATTTGCAGAACCAAGCATTAAAACTTTTAGCCCTCAGGCCTCTAGGTCTGAAATTCAAATGCAAAATAGCTGGGCTGGTGCACAGGCTGCTGCTTCCACACCCCTGATATTCCCAAAAAATTCCTGGAATTCAGCAAAGAACACCTGGCACTGCAGTTCCAGCCCCAGGGCAGGGGGAATGGCTTCGATCCACCCTGCCCCTGGTGTCATTAAAGGAGCTGAATAAATCCTCCTGGGGAACTGCACATAAAGGGTCTGTCTCTTCTTTCAGCTTTGCCCCAGAGAGCTGATTTCACTGAAGAGCTGAAATCCCTCAGTGCCACCCCAAAGAGCTGATTTCACTGAAGAGCTGAAATCCCTCAGTGCCACCCCAAAGAGCTGATTTCACTGAAGAGCTGAAATCCCACAGCAGGCAGCCTGTGCCTCTGGGCTGTCCTTCTAGGGGTGTTTCTCCAGGAAGGTCGTGGCACTCTGACCACCACCTGCCTTGACAGAATCCTGCTGGACAACCTTCATGGACCCAGACAATGAATGGCTCCCATCCTGTGTCTCCCTGCCAAGGGGCACAGCACAGATTGTCCCCTATGAAACGATGTTCCCAGACCTCCAGGGCTCTACATTTTCATCATCATTTTGCCATGAAAGCCTCAAGCCATGGGGAAGAGAGGCTTCTTTTGGGGATCAGCCAATTCGAAGGACAATAAATGTCCTGAAATGCCCCAACCATTCTTATCCATCTCCTGCATTCCTGGGAGTCTCTTCTGCCTGGGAGAAGCATCCCACACTATCCATGGCCTGTGAGGGATCAGTGTGAGGGACCCTGAGACAGTGACCATGGATAGAGGGATTTTATGGGGGTTTAGCACGACTTGTGCCAGGGGAATGAGCAAGAGAAGACCCCAGCACAGAGCAGGGCAGTGGAAACACGGGTGGGAGATGAAGATCATCACACCTGAGTTACCCACTCACCTCAGGGGCAAAGCCTGGGAGTTCAGGGACAGCTTGTACAATTAAAAACGTAAATATCCACACTTTCAGAGCTCTTCCTTCTCATTTGAGTTCTATTTTTTATTTTGTAGATGATGAGCTGAGGCTGCTGCTCTGCCCTGTGAGAAGTTCTTTGCAGGTCTTGAGTGGGATCATCTCCCTGCTGGTGCCAGGAACTCCAGGAATTTCAATGGAAGATGAGGGGCCATACAGGACTGGAATAAATTTCTCAAAATTCCATCAGTCAGCAAATAAGGAAAAATTGTAATTGCTGTGGATAAATGAAACTCGGCTGGATCAGATATTTCACATTGCAGAGCAACTGTCTCCTTTGGGTGTTTAAATTGTGCTTTCTGCATCCAGTGCTAAATTTCAATCAGGTCTCACAGAGCATGAAAAAGGCTTCAAAGGTAATTAAATTCTTACAAAATGTTAAAAAAATAGGCAGCTGGCTAAGAGACAGGCAGGGGAAGCATCCTAAGTGATGGAGATGTCACTGTGTGAGCTGGGAGTGCAGCAGCCACTGCAGGATTGGGTGGAGAGTGCAGATCCCAGGGGAGGCTCAGCCAGGACCTGGAATTAGTCTTGAGGTCAGACCTGCTCCATCAGGCCCAGCGTGGGGCCGAGGGCCACACAGGACTGTGCTTCTCCTCACGGGCTCCTCAGGCTCTGGAGCATCAGGCCCTGGTGCCAGAGAGCTCCTGGCCTTACCCCCCTTCCTGCAGGAGCCTGGAGAGATCTTTGCTGTTATCCAGAACAGGAGCTGGTGCATGCAGTCACCACAGGAAGGGTGGGCTAGCAGTGCATGTTATTTATTCATGGTCTGCAACTGCATTGGGCCCTGGAGAGTCACCATCCTCGGCTCTTTTCAATGCATCTCGTTTATTTATGTTTGTAAACAATTGTTTTCTGGGCCCTTTCCCCCATAACTCCCAGTGAAAATTCTACAGGGAGTCTCAAAAGACTGGAAATGCACATTTCCCAGAAATACGAATTTTTAGTGATTGTTTCTGGGTATTTAAAATAACTCTGGCCTGGGTTGCAATTATTCTGTGAGAAAGAAACTCAGCATTGCCGCATCCCTGGAAGTGTCCAAGGCCACGTTGGGTGGGGATTGGAGCAACCTGGTCCACTGGGAAGGTGGAATTCCTTCCATTTAGGGAAGCTGGAATAAGATGGGCTTTAAGGTTTCCTTCCAGCCCAAACCATTCAGTGATTTTATGATTCAAGAGAGGTGTGAAATGAGTTTTCTACTTCCCCTATACAATCTTCCATCTTTAAATGCAAGAGGTAAAGCACAAAGGCACTCGTGTCTCTCCTGCCCTGCCTCATCCCTGCTGTCCCCAGGTTGTCACTGTCAGGAAAGCTTTCCCTGCTGGGTTGATGCTGTCACTCAGGTGTGGCTGTGTCCACAAGGACAATCCCTGGGGCACTGGGGCTTTGCAGGGAGCTTACAGGTCCCCAAAGATCCCTGGTCAAAGCTCCCCAGCCGTGCCGATCCCTTCCCTGGGATGTGACAGGAGATCTGTCAGGGCACAGCTCCCTGGGATGTTCCCCAGCCATCTCAGGGACACCAGCGCCCTTTGCAGAGCAGTGAGACATGCAGGGGTGTGCAGATTCCCCTGTTATCCCTCCCCATGTCTAATCCCAGCCCTTTCCCAGGAGTGCTCAGCTGTGCTGATCAGAGCAGGAATCACAGCTCAGCAAGGCCGGGCTTCCTAAGGCAAACCAAGTGTTGCTGGAATAAATACAGAAAAAAAATGGCCCCAATGTCCTTCCTATTTTTATTTTCTTTCCCAGCCAAGCTGCCTGCTCCTTGGGATTTGGATTCCTTCAGCTGCACAGAAGGGCACGTGATTTATTGAAATTGGAAAGCTTGCAGACAAAAAAGGCTGTGAAATTATTTTGTATCTGACACAATCATTAGTGGTATTATTTCTTTTGGAGCTGGGAAGGACACTTATAAAACATCTAACAAGCTGCTAAGGAGATTGCCTAAAGCAGTGATTTTCAAAATGTACTGCTGGAGCCCATTCTTTGTGCTCTGCACATATATCAAGCTCCAGTTTCTTTTTATGGAAAGGACTTGAAATGATATTTCTGAGGGGTGTTTATGACACTTTGCTGGTCACCCTCTTCAAATATATGCCACCTGCTGATGGCATGATATGGAGGTGACTGAAAGAGGCCAGGACACTCTAAGCAAGTGTGCTGTGGGCAGAGAGGCACCCAGAGCTCCTCTTCTGCTTTGTGACTCCCTCTGTGCACATGAACCATGCAAACCCCCCAAACCCAAGCACTGAGCCCAGTATCAGTCTCTCAGGATGCTCTTGGAGGGGTGTGGATGGTCTCTAAGGGCACCCCACTTTGCCTCCTGCAGCCAGAACTTGTCCAGCAGTCCAGCCTGCTTGGAAGTAGTGGTGCAGATACCAGGGGTGCTGGTGGAAGGCACTCTCTGGGGGACAGGCACCTCTTTGATAGAATCATCACAGAATGGGTTGGAAGGACCTTAAAGCACATCCAGTGCCACCCCTGCCATGGCAGGGACACCTTCCTCTGTCCCAGGCTGCTCCAACCCCATCCAGCCTGGCCTTGGGCACTGCCAGGGATCCAGGGGCAGCCACAGCTGCTCTGGGCACCCTGTGCCAGGGCCTGCCCACCCTGCCAGGGAACAGTTCCCTCCCAATATCCCATCCAAACCCACTCCCTTTCAGTTTGAAGCCATTCCCTCTTGTCCTGTCACTCCAGGCCCTTGTCAGTAGTTTCTCTCCATCTTTCCTGTTGGCTCCTTCAGCACTGCAGGGCTGTAATTAGGTCACCCCAGAGCTTCTCTTTTCAGGCTGAACAACCCCAGCTCTCTCAGCCTCTCCTCCCAAGAGAGCTGCTCCATCCCTCTGATCACCTCGGTGCCTGCTCTGGAGCCACTCCAGAAGGTTCCATGCCCTTGCTGGATGTGTTTCCTCCAGGTATTTGGAGGAGGAGCTGGATGGGCTGGAGAGCAGAGCCTGGCCTGACCTCCTGGAGCTCTGCTCTCACCTCGAGCACAGCCCCTGCACAGGAACTCTGCCACACCAGAGACTGCCTGTGCCTCCTCCTCCCAGAGAGGAGCAAATCCAAGGATTTGGCCACTTGTGCTGGCCACATCTGCTCTGGGAAGCTCTTATTTCCCTGGCTGAGGGGGCTGTGACTCGAGCAGGATGTGCTTTCCTAGAGATGAGCGTGGAGTTTATCATCAGTAACCCCTGCCCTCACCTGGCACTTTGCACCAGCAGATCCCAAAGCCTGTTATGGAAAAAGGTCAAAACCATGGACACCATTGTGAAGCTGAGACACAAACCCAAGAGTCTCAGACAGAGTCACCCCTCAGGCAGCTGGCAGGGCTGCAGAGTCACACCCACAGCCCTCAAGCCCAGAGCTCCAGCCCTGCCACTGCCATCAGCAGCACCGGGCTGGCCACTTGCAGTTGCTGGCAGCTGGCTGAGGGTGGATGGAAGGAGCTGTTGTCATGGATACTGCATCCACAGGCTGTGCTCCTGCTCCTCCACAGGAGCTCCCTGGGCTTCAGACACCGCTGCAGCCATCAGCACAGGAAGGGTGATTAATTTAATGAACTGGCACCTCTGGCACTGACCGAGTCACCAACAGCTGCCAGGACCTGCTGGAGTCACCTCCATCAATTCTGCCCAGGATGTGCACACAGCTTGTGCCCTTCCCAGCTCCACAGCACCTCTCTCTCCTTGGTGGTGCCTTTCCTTCCAAACAGGTGGCCCCAGTAGTGGAGAGAGATGGAGGGGCTTGACAGCTGGCTTGCAAGAAAAGCTGAGTTAGCAGAAGAAACAGTAATTGATGAGTTCTGAGTGTATCTATAGTAAGGAAGAAAGCAAGGCTGTTAGCATGGAAACTGATAAAAAAGATACATGGAGGATTTTTGTAGTTAATTACATGCATAAGTAAACGTGTCTGTGTGCCTTATTAACTTTTGCAAAACTTTTACCAACTATACTGACACTAATTGCTTTGCACCAATGAATATAATAAGTTGATTGTGATGCAGTCAATGACTTAAGATCACACTTTGTTAAGAGAATATAACCTGGAGCAGGCTGTGGCTGCAGAGGGACCCAGGTGAGAAGCAACCTGTAACACTGAGAACTCGGCTGAAATTGTGTGGATTATGGGGAAAGGTGCAGCCAGTGCCTGGTCTGGCCTCTTCCCATGTCCTTTTTCTTTCATAGGATCGTGGAATATCCTCTGCTGGAAGGGACCCACAGGGATCTTGGAGTCCAGCTCCTGCACAGAGCCCCCAACAACCCCACCCTGTGCATCCCTGGCAGCGCTGTCCAACACTCCTGGAGCTCTGGAAGCCTCAGGCTTGTGCTGTGCTGATGAGCCAGAGGAAGCTCATCCTCTGAAATATGGTACCTCCCATTTCAACAGGTTCAAAATCCAATTTTCCATGTAAACATCCTCAGAAGATGGAATCAGAATCATGGGATCATGGAATTATTAAGGTTGGAAAATCAACTTAAGATCATGAAGTCCAACCCTTCCCCCAGCACTGCCAGTTCTGCCACCAAGCCATGTCCCTAAGCCCCACAGCCACAGGTTTTTTGAGCACTTCCAGGGATGGTGATGCCACCAGTGCCCTGGGCAGCTGGTCTAGTGCCTGACCACCCTTGGGGTGGGGAAATCTTCCCCAATATCCAACCTAAGCCTCCCCTGATGAAACACAAGGCTGTTACTGCTGCAGGCAGGGGTGTGACAACAGGACACGAAATAAAGTTGCTTGACTCTAGTCAGAAGGCAGAAGAGAATCAGAAGGCTTTATTTACAATTCATTCAGCCTTTTTATAACATGCTGCACTAAAAAGGCACATTATTGGTCATAGGATTGACACCTCTCTCCATTGGTTAAGTAACAGAAATAGCAAACAACACCTGGGAGAGAGATTGTGGGAAAGGAATATTGTTTTCACAATATTGTTTTGAAACAAGAAAAACTGTTGAAAAGTTTCCCTTGGGAAATGCTAGCAATTCTCAGGCTCAGAAATATCAGGCCCACATGGAGGGGACATCTCAGGACCCTTCTGTCCCAGTCTGAGGTGACAGCCATGAGCATGGCCATCCTAAGCCTTACAGGAGCAGTGAGGCTGAGCAGTGGGAGCTCTGTGCAGGAGGGAGACACATTCCAGCCCAAACCAGACAAACCTGGGGGCAGAGCACAACCACTGCTCCTCCCTCCAGGCCTTCTGGGCTGGTGGATCCTACTGCAGACTCCAGCCCTGCTCCAGGGCTGCTCTGGAGCACAGGGAGTGCTTGCAGGGGTTTTTGCCTCTCTTGCAGCACAGACCCCAGGGAACACACAGAGACATTTCACTGATTACTCTCCTGGCCTCTGTTATGGGCACAGTGAGCTCTGATAACAGCCAGTGTCAGAAACCCCAGATTTCCTGGGTGAGCCTCCAGCAGCCAGCTGGCAGCAGCTGCATGGCCACTAAAACACCTTTCTTTGTCAGCCTCACAATCAGCCAGGCTCATCACACAGAAAACTGCATGAGACTGTGATCTTTGTGCAGCCAGGGCCATTCCAAGGTGGTTATTTCCTTTTTCTGACACTGAGTTTACCATTAGATGTGCCTGAGAAAGCACAGACAATGCCAATATTTAATGTAAAAATGATGATCTTTGGTACTTACTGTCTGCCATCAGAAAAAAAATTTAAATAAATAAATAAATAAACTCAATAACTTAAAATGTTCAGAATCCAGGGAGATTCAGAATCTAAAAGGAGAACTGTAGACAACAGGTGAGAGAGCACTGAACCTGCTTGGCAAAGGATTGTGGCATCTCAGACAAACTTAGAAATTAAGTTCCCCTTCAATAACGTAAACTATTGTTGCTCATCCCTAATCTAGGAACATAATTAATGATTAATTATCACTCATGCAGGAATAGGAAACTGCTTTTACACATTCCCACAGTCATTGCTGATGAAATGGAGGCCTCCAAGTGAAGCTGCTTTACACAGGGCCAGGTGCTCCCACCTTACTCCAGAGTAATTAATGAGCCCAGTTAATGTCAGCCCCATTCCCCTCTAATTGGCCAGGACAGGTCCTGGCTCCTTCCAGGCCCTGAGGGTCCCACCCTGCCCCATCCCAGCCACTATAAAAAGGCAGGAGGGGCTGCTGGAGCATGGTGGGTGTCTACTTTGTCCTTGCTGGTGCTGTGCACACCTCCAACAGGTAAGAAAAGGCACTGCTCTGCAATTTGCAGGAGGAATATTCAGGTGTTGGTGTGAGTGCAGCAGGGCAGACCCTTGAGCTCTGTTTGCCCCCAGTTCTGCTGTTTCCCACTTTGTTTCTTTAGTCAAGAATTTCTTGAGGCTTTGGTGATGGAAGGGTGATGATGCCTTTTCTGGGGCTACCTAAAAACAGAGGCTGGGCAAAATTAAGAGACTAAAAAGCAGTTATCGTTATCGAAGGGCTGTCAGGTACATTTCAGGCAGATGGAGCCCCTCAGGAGCTACACCCAAAATTGGGTCATGGGTTTTCACACTTTTATCAGTTTAGTCCACTTGTGTCTTGGGGATAATCTCCCAATTACAGCTTCAGGTAATGAAGTAATTTACCCCAAGTTTGCTGCCCACAACTCACTTTTGTTTCCATCTCTCAGGCCTGAGGCAGTGAGGGGTCCTTGATTCCCAGGCCTGGAGAGGAATTGTTGTGTCTGCCCAAAATGGGGAAGCAGCAGCTCACACTATACCTGGAGTTTAGAGTTACACTAAAGAATTGCAGGGTTATAAATAGATGAAAAATATAAAAGCTAAAATCCTAAGGTATCAGAGGAAGGGAGCACCTTGTGCCTCTCCTAAATATATCAATAACATTTGGTCTCTAGGGTGAGGAAAGAATATTCTCCTTGTTCCTTTGATTATCACAAACCACCTAGAACTTAAACTTCAAGCCAGATAGAACTGCAAGTGGCCCAGGCCCCCTCCTATGAGGCTGTTTGGGGGTTTTCCCTGAACAGGCAGTAAAGGGACCTCTCTGTTTTCTGACCCTAGCTGGGGGTGTCCCCTGGGAAGGGGCTCTCTCCCTAAAGCCTTGGTGTTCCTCTATTCCAGCTGCCATGGCCTCTGCTGTGCCTGACCAGGAGGAGGCTGCCCAGGGCTCCCCAGAGGAGGAGCAGGAGGTCAGTGCTCTCTGTGGGATGTGAGGAGCTGGCCCTGCTGTGCCTGAGGGGAGCTGAGCCCCCCAAAGCAGGACTTTCCTCTGCTCAGGCTGTGCCCTGCTGCTTCTGGGAGGCAACACACACAAAGATGTGGACCTAAAGTCCCTGTGACCTCTTAGGCTCAGCACAACTGCCTGGTTCTTGGCTAGGAAAGGCGTTTCTCTAACTCAAGATCCTGGCAGGCAGTGCTCCCATGGAAAGGCTCCAATCTTTCAGCTTCCCTGAAGCTGCTCTTGCTCTGCTCCTGTGACCAGCAGCAGCATCCTTGCAGGCAAGGGGGGAGTCTGTCAGCTTAAAACCAGCTCAGTCCTGGCTGGTGGAGCTTTTCTTGGGATATTGGCTTGTCAAGTAACCATTGCAGGTGAACTGGAGGTGGGGGTGTGGCAGAAGAATTGAGACCACCCCCAAACTTGGTTGCTCTTTGTGCTTGAAGAAAAGACCTGGGGTGCACCATCACCAATGCCAGAGCTCCCCAGCTCGTGTCACAGCTGAGTTATGGATTTTATTAAGTGTGTGAGCAAGGCAGGAATTTCTCCCTCAGCTGGGCCAGGTGCTTTGGTGGCAAATCCTTCCAAACAAACATGGAATTTCAGGGCAGAACTGCTTTGGGCCACATTTGGAGCTTTGTGGCTGCACTTTTCTTTGCTCTTGCAGGCTGCAGTGAGGTGGCCAATCTGAGCCTGCTGAGCTCTGCCTGTGATGTGGTTTCTGCAGCTTATGCCTGCACCAGGGAGAGCCACCCCTGCCTGAGGTCTGTGTGTGATGCTGCAGGGAAGGGAGTGCAGAGCGTGACCGAGGCCACGGCCAGCTGTGTGCAGCCAGTGCTGGCCACCCTGGAGCCCCACCGTACATCCTGGGGAAGGGGAGGCCCTGCTGGGAGAGATTCTGGCTCCTCCCACACCTGGGAGCAGCCCTGGGATGAGGGAATGCACCTCTCCATTGCCATAGTGAAAGGACAACCTCTGGCTTGAAAACCATGGTTTTCTGCAATTTCAGCTCAAGTTCCACTTTGCAAAAATCAGTTTTAGGCAGGTCAGCATCAGAGTCACTCCCTGACTCTGCTGGGATGAGGGCCCAGCTTCAGCCTTATTTACAAGCCAGGGTCAGTTAAGTGTTGGCTCTGGCAGGAACTTGCATCACACACCCAGGTGTGTGAGCCCACATCACTCCCCAGCTCAGAAACCCCACAAGAACCAGGCCCCTCTGCCTGCCAGGGACAGCCCAGCCTTTAATTCTCACCTGTCCCACTGGCTTTTGAAGGAGTGGCAGCTTCTCCCCCAGTTTATCCAGACCCTTGGAAGCATACTCACTTGCTGCAGCAACTGAAGAGAGAACCAAAATGTTGAAATTGCAGAAAACCATCCCAACCCTGAGCTGTTTGTCCTCTTGTGCAGCTCAGGATTTCAGGGTGAGACAGCCCACCCCATTATCTGCCATTCCTCCTGTTCCCAGATTCTCTCTGACACAAAGGAGCTGGTGTCATGCAGGGTGGCTGAGGTGAAGGAGGCTGTGAGCAGCAGAGTGCAGCAGGTGCTGGATGCCACCAAAGACACTCAGCAGGGCAGCGTGGGGGCTGCCAGGCCTGCAGGGACTGGTGCTGCTGGGCTGCTGCTGGAGCCTGCAGTGGGACAGACAGGTGTCTGTGGAGCAGAGGCTGTGCTGGGGAGAGCAGAAGGTGACTCTCTCCCCATGGGAAATGAGGAGCTAGGTAAGGAAAGGGTGGATGTGGCTCTGGAAGTGGGGACTGTTGGACTGGGGGTGGGCAGCCCCATTCCTCACCCCACTACTCTGGAATGGGGCTGATGGGAAGAAGAGAATCCCAGAATGGTTTGGGTTGGAAGGCACCTCAGAGTTCATTGTGGGCTTCTCTCCATGGGCAGGGACCCCTTCCTCCATCCCAGACTGCTCCAGGCCTGTCCTTGGACACTTCCAGGGATCCAGGGGCAGCCCCAGCTTCTCTGGGCACCCCGTGGCAGTGCCACACTGGAGGGTGCCTGGCTGCGGGTGTGGGATGTCCTGAGGCTGTTTTTGTGCCATCTCTGTGTCCCCAGCGCAGCTGGCAGAGTGTGAGCAGGGCACGGAGGTGCTGCCCCTGGAGCAGCAGCGGCGGCAGCGCCGGTACTTTGTGCGCCTGGGCTCCCTGTCGGAGGAGCTCCGCCTCTTTGCCCACCTGCACTCCACCGCCAGGATGGAGCAGGTGTGGCAGGGCATGCAGGGCGCCCTGGCACAGCTCCACTGCATCCTCGAGCTGGTAGGTGCAGCCCAGCCCCTGGGAGGAGGGGATCGTGTCTCAGCCTCACTGCTGTGCTGAGGAGCTTTGCAATTCCTCAGCCGATCTGCCTGTCCTGGCACTCTGATCTTCCCCTGCCACAGATTGAGGCGTTTAAGCAAGGATTTAATCAAAAGCTTCAGGAGGGGCAGGAGAAACTCTACAGGATGTGGCTGGACTGGAGTAGGAAGTATCTCAGAGAGAGTGGAGATGAAAGCCCTGCAGAGCCAGAGGTACCTTCCTGGGGAGGCAGGCAAAGGGCTCTGGGCATCCCCTGGATTTTTAACTTTGCAGTGCCTCATTCCTGATCGTGTCCTCCCTGCCTCCTCCCAGGAGATGGAGTGTCTGACCCTGCTCATGGCACGCAGGATCACCCAGCAGCTGCAGCTCACCTGCTGTGGGGTGGTGGCTGCCATCCAGGGCCTTCCCTGCAGCCTGCAGCACAAGCTGAAGCAGGCTCTCAGTGCCATCAAGGAGCTGCATGCTGCTTTCTCAGAGGCCAGCTCCTTCCAGGATTTGTCCAGCAGCGTCTTGAGCCAGAGCCAGAGGGAGCTGGCTGTGATCCAGGAGTACATGGAGGAGCTGCTGGATTACCTGAGGAACAACACTCCTCTGTCCTGGCTGGTGGGACCCTTCTCCCCCAGGGAGGAGGAGGCAGCAGGAGCTGAGCACCTGGAAACCTTCAGCACCCCCATGTAAAGGATAAAACAATAATTGCTGTTGGCATTAAACCCTCAGGAAGTATAAAGAGTTGTCTCCCTAAAAGCTGCTTGTACAGGGTCGTAACTGCTTAAAATAAAACTGCTGCATGCACAAACTTTCTCTGGTCTCCCTTGGACAAAGACTGGGGGTGTTGCTCAGTGGGTGTGAGCTGTGCTCTTCCCTGCTGGAATTCCCTGTGCTCTCAGGGAAGAGCAGCCCATGGTACAGGTAGGATCACAGCTGATGTTGTCCTGGGAAGTTGTAATTCCTCCTCTCTGCCAAGCCTGGAGGCCAGCATGTGCCCTGCTGGCACTGTGCTGTGCTTGGGAGAGCTGGCAGAGCCCTGGCACCCTTGGCATTGCTCCTCCAAGGCCAAATTTTCCTCCTGTGTCCATCTGCTGCTGCCTGGAGCAGGTTTGAGGTTGGTTTCAGGTTGGTGGGGTGGAAGGTGTGGGTGACACTTGCTGCCAGCGTTGCTCTCCCCTGACCAGGCTTTCTGGGGAGCTCAGAGCTCTTCCAGGGCCATGTCCAGCTCCTTTTGGAAGAGGCTGGGGAGCCCAATGCCTTCAGACTGCCCAGGGAATGCTGTGGGTTGGGCTGATGGACCAGGGGCCTGTGGGACTTTGAGAGGAGAAGCTCTGCTCCTGGCTTCTCATCCTTCTGTCTCCAAAACCAGACGTGCAATCTGATGTCATGTGGGTACTGCTTCTTCCAGAGTTATTTTTTTTAATTTAAAAATAATTAAAATTATTTCATGGGAGTCAGAAACAGGGGTGGGGATGGGGTTTTTTTTTTGTGGATGGTGAATGCAGGCTTGAAGAGGTGGAGCTTCCTCCTCTCTCACAAAAGTGACTTTCCCAGCAGCACTGCTCATCCTGCACCCCTGTGTGTAAAGGCTTTGTGCTGAGGCAGCAGCACAGTGTGGGCTCTGGGTTTGGGCAGCAATTATTCCTTCCTGCAACACAGCCCCTCATGGAGGAAAGGTTTGGATCCTGATTCCCTGAGCTCAGCATCTACCAGACAAGGGTCTTCTTCCTGTAGCAACCAGTTTGTGTTGAAGGCAAAATCATCAGGCAGTTTGTTTCCAGGCCAAGGCATTGCTGAGATGTGAGAGAAATTGCAGGGGTGGTCCCTGCACGGTGTGCTCTCAGCTGCACAGGGAATGCTCTCTGCAGAAAAGCTCAGCAGTTCTGCCTCCTGTAACTCCTGCTGAACTTGGGCAGTGGGAATTGGGGATAGTGGAACCAGTCCTGCTGCTTGGTGGGAAATAACCTGTGTGTTGTCTTCTTAATGGCCAAGTTGTACCTTGCCACCTAGGAATGCCTGGAATTGAAACTTGCCTGATTATAAAAGTGAATTTTAAGGGCATTTCTGGGCATTCCTGCACTTGGTATTGATTTGTCAGTGCAGCACATCTGAGCTATGCTAACATAGTGCTTAGCCCAGCAGATCCTGCTGCTCCTGCCCATGGATCAGTGGGATGTGTTCTTGCATGGCCATTAAATCCATTTACTGTGAACATTCCTGGCTGCCTGAGCCCACAGCTCGTGGGACCCTCTGGGAGTTCCAGTGCTGTGTGTGGCCAGAATCTCCCTGTGCTGGGGCTGGGGATGAACAGCCCAGCACCTGTGAAGCTAAAAAAGCCTCAAAAAAAAGGCTACAGATACTGCAGCAGAAGAGCTACCCCAGGCTGAAATCACCCTCCTGTGGCAGCTTCTCAAGCAGAGTTTGGGGAGTGGAAGCCTCTCCCTGTTTTACTGTTTAACATCCAAAGGTTCAGGGAGCCACAGAGACTTCTTACACCAAGAAGGAATAACTTGGAGTAACTGCAAATGGGAATGGTTTGAGATTATTTGATCTGCTCTCATCCATGCTGCAGAAACAGCAGGGGATGATAAAGGTGGGAAGAAGCTGGGAATGATGAATGGACTGGCTTCCTGCAGTGTGTAAGGCTGAAGCTCCTCTGAGCTCTGGGAAAGTCTCCAGGTTGTTCTTCATTGTCTCCAAGCTTGTCTGATTATCCATGCTTATTCTGAGTAGTTTTGGCTAGAAATGTGAGATGTGTTGGTGATGTGACAGCCCTAAGCAAACAGGGAAGATGTGCCCTGAGCATCTCCTGAGGCTCTCAGCAGCCCTGGGGAGTGATGCAGTGTTCCTTGATTCTGGTAATTATTGCCCTGGTGATTGTCTCACCCTCCCCTGCTGCTGCTGTGCCCCTGTGCCAGCTCACTTCGGATTTAAACCTTAAATGCACTCCCAGGGGCACTTGCTGCTTGTTCCATTTCTGGTGGATGCCACCACATCCCTCTGCCAGTTTTCTTGTAATTTTAATTATTTCATTCTCCCCTTCACGTGCTGCTGCTGTTCTCTGCTCGAATCCCTGACCTCTAGGGACTGAAGGTGCTGCTCTTGGGTGGAGGCCTCCATTGGGCATCACTCCAGCAGGCTGACACATTTTATGAGTGAGATTAGGAGGCATTAACCAACCTATTTTTGTGTTTTCCTACCTGGCAGAGGGAATGGCTTGAGGAGAGATTCCCAAGCAGCTTTGTTAAGGCAATAGATTGGGAAAGTGAAGCTCTCAGCAAGTGCTGGAAGGCAAAAGCTCTGTAGCTGCTTGCAAGGAGCTTATTTTCCCCTTTTCCCTTCCATGTTTCCTGTCACTCCTGGATATTGTCATCCCTTCTCCACAGCTGTGTTATTACTTGCTGCAAAATACTCTGAGTATATAAACGGTTTGAGGCCTCCCTGAAGGGCTGCTTGGGGAGCTGAGGCCCTGCACTGCCAGGAGCTGCCTGGTTCCAATTTCTGTGTCACCTTGTCCTGGTTTGGAGCAGACAGGTATCTGCCAGGGAAAGGCAAAGGTTCCCTTGGAATGGAGAATGTAACCCTCTCCCTCTGAATTACTGTAATTTTGAAATTAAGGGGCTTTCAGGCAAAGATATGGGAATAGGAATAACAGTTCTTTACCAGGAAAATTAAAAATAAAAATGTAGTAGTAAAAAAAAGCAAGTCCTGCCAGAGTGAGAGGCCAGCCTGAGCCCTGTTGCTGCTCAGGGTGTTGCAGCAGCCCAGCCCAGCCCTCCTGCAGTGCCAGCTGTGGCTCTG
>VZUI01091231.1:0-36526 GCA_013401135.1 Cettia cetti
CTTTGGAATGCAGGTGGCAATACTGGGGCTGTGGGTGAGGAGCAGGTGAGCTGGCACAGGCTGCACAGCTGGAGAACATCCTCTGCTCTGCTCCACACATGGACAGCTCCAGGGTGGGAGCCAGGCCAGTGCTTTGCTCACCACCTTGCCCCAAAGCACAACTTCTACAGGTAAAAGGCCAAACCCAGCTGTTAGAACATCAGGAATTATTGTTATTCTTCCAGAGGACATGGCCATGATCCCAGTGCCACACCAATCTGAGGGGCTGGGGCAGAAGGAGGTGTAGTAAGGTATAAGAAACGTAATACCTTGTGCTTACGGAGGCTCCCTGGGCTGGTGGGCGTGGAGATCGGGGACTGCTTGGATTTGGGTGTGGACAGCTGACTGCTGGAGGTCCCGTTTGCTGGCAGGAAACAAGACACAAGCTGGAAATCAGGCAGGCAAGGGGAGGATCCTTCTCCTTTTGGGAGATGGAAGGTCTCCAAACATTTAACACCGTGGTTTGTTTATGTTAGACAGGGAAAAACCAAAAAAAACCCCCACAAAAAACAAACAAACAAACAAAAAAACCCCACCCCAAAACAAAACAAACAACCAACCCCCCCAAAAAAACCAAAAAAAACCCCAAACAAACAAAAAAACCCACAAAACAAAACAAAACAAAAACAAACAAACAAAAAAAAACCCCAAAAAAGTGAACAGCGTAGCTGTAAACATAACTTCAGGATTTCAGCTGCTCAGGGTGACTGCAAAATACAGTGGGGTACAAAATAAATTGAGGGAGAAATATTTCACACAACAAATATTCACCAAGTTGGTCCAAGGCACACATCACCAGAAAAACAGGAAGACAATTTCTGTGTTCTCAAACGGTTTAAGGGCATGGCTGGAAAGCAGAGGCTGAAGATATCCTGAATCCTACCCCAGCAGTGTCAGATGTCAATTATACACATTAAAAATCAGACAAACAGCAGCCTGCAATGCCCTGGCTGTAATTTGCTGTGGGTGGGATTAAGTGACCAATGAGTCTGAATGGAATCACACTTTCAGTTGTAACAGCTGAATCTGCAAATCAGTTACTTAAAATTCTTTAAGCACTTGAGTGTCTGGAGGAGACTGAAGAAGTGTAAGAAGTATAGCAGAGTAAAATGTGTCAATGCTGTATTTTTAAGAGCAGAACCAGCACAGCTCTTGCTTTAACGCCTAAGAAAGCCTCACTCCCCTGTAATATCCCTGTGAGAAACGGGGGAGCTCAGGTTTGCAGCAAAGGCAGAGTTCAAACAGGTGTGAAAAGAAACCCCGGGGCAAAGGAGGAGTTACAGCAGCTCGGATGCAACAAATTCACGGTGATGTGGCTCCTCTGCCTCCACATCCATCATTTTCAGGCATTTCCCCCTCTGTTGAAAGAGGAGGTTATTGATCACACACAGCTTTTTCCCTAGCACAAATGCACCTTACTGAGGAAATGGGTATTTTTAAAAGGTGGTAGAAATAATGATTTATAGATAATTGGGGAACTGAGGGACACTCCACCTCCCTATCCCCCTCAGACCATTCTTTATTGGTAGGGGAAAAAACCTGTTCTGGAATGGCAGAAGCTGTTTCCTGCTGGCCCCTGCACTGAGCTCTACAAAATGAGCTGCCCTCCAGGCTGCTGGGGAAAAAAAGTAGAGTTCTCTAACTATATGCCAAATAATGAAGGCAATTCTGTAAAAAGAACTTGGATCTCTTTTATGTTTTATTTCACTGAGTGAATGTGTGTTTCCTATTAAAGAAAATGTGGGGAACAAGAGGACTGATATAATCTCCATTAGTTAGAATCCATATCCAATTTCTAAAATGCCTCTTTCTTTATTTCCACTTGTCCCTGACCCTTCCTAAACTGAAGAAAGCCACCTAACAACTCTGCAAGAAACCCCAATTTCCCTTCCACAAACAAGACTGGAACAACAGCAGAGCCAGTGTACAGCAAAATGGATGCAATTGCTGCAGGGCAGGACAGAAATTCCCTAATACAATGAGAGTTTTAAGTGCTACAGCAGGGATGTAAATATTTTATGAGCATCAACAAAAAAACCCCAGATGTGACATCCAAATCAGAAATGGAATGAGATGGGTGGATATCATTACAAGTACAGCAGAATTTTGCAGCAGGAACAACAATGAAGAAGCCCAGTTTAATTTTCTCTGCCTGCTAATGAAGAATAGTGTTCATAAGCAAACTTGCCTGCATTTCCTTTGAACTGAAATGGAAGACAATAACAGGAGGCAAAGAGCAGGTCCCAGGTGGTGCATAACACTGTGCTCCACTAGAATCTGCTGATGATTTAGGGTAGCTCAGGATCTCACCTACACTCAGCTATTAGGAACTGCTCTTTAGAACCACTTTCATTTCAATTCTTTGATTTTTTTCCACCATTTTATTCTTTGTGCATTATGGTTGATTCATGGCATTGCATTTGCTCTGCAACATCACTTTACCTTAAAGTGCTTATGCCATATCCTTTAATTGCAGAACACCTGCACCTTTTTCCACAGGATCCTCACCTCCTCCTGGGCACGAGGCAGCTTGTGCTCAGGAGAGAAATCAGCCTTGTCCAGCATATGAGAGAGGGGATGGAGAATATTCCTGTCATATTTGAGATGAGAGATCCAGGTAAACTCAATTCTCTGTCTGCTTCCCACACAGATATTTTAGAATCACAGAGTGGTTTGGGTTGACAGGGACCTTAAAGCTCATTCCATCCCACCCCCTGCCATGGGCAGGGACATCTTCCACCATCCCAGGCTGCTCCAAGCCCTGTCCAGCCTGGCTTGGGCACTGCCAGGGATCCAGGGGCAGCCACAGCTGCTCTGGGAAACCTCTGCCAGGGCCTCACCACCCTGTGAAGTAAAGAATTTCTCCTTAATGTTTAAACCTGCCCTCCTGCAGCTGAAGTCCATTCCCCACTTGTCCTATCACTCTATGCCCTTGTCTAAAGTCCCTCTTCAGCCTTTTTTAGGCCTTTTTTTAGTCAGATTTCTCATATGGAATTGTTCCCTGAGTGTTGCTTAGGCTTGCTGGGATGACTGGGGCTCTGGATCCAAATTTCCAGTGCTGATAAGCACCAAGCCCCACAGCTGAGGTTAGTGAGGTCCATCTTTTGAACTCAGTTTCTATCCATGCACAGAACTGGAAAAAGCAGGGCCCTAGGTTCATAGTGAGTGCTCAAAATATGTGGAGATACCCATTTCTACTAATTTGTTAAATAAGGTTAATAATCTGTGCTTGATTGGGGTTCCCAGGATTCTGCAAATGAGATCCCAGTCTGAGGAGCCCATACACCACAAGAGTGAGAGGAAGGACCATGGAATCCATGGATTGTTTTGTCTCCAGGTCAGGATTTGAAGAGCCACCAAGAAAATAAAGAAAGGGAACAAGCAGAGCAAGGACAGCAGGAAGCAAATGCAGAAACAGCAGCTTGTTCAGAGGGCACGAGCCACCCTGCCCTTCAGGACAGAAAAATAAAGCCTCAGGAGGGGAAGAACTCAGATTGCACAGTCATCCTTTGCTCAGACACCCCCAAACTTCCAGGCACTCAGCACTGCAGTGCAGGCAAACTTTCCCCCCTGTCTGGTGGGGGGAGCTCTCCTGGGTGTGCCCTGTGGGCTGGCAGTGAGCAGGACACAGGGACAAGCAGGGGACAAGCAGGGGACAAGCTGCTCTGTCCCGTGTGGCATTCCCCAGACATCTGCTGCCTTTGGACACACTCCTCCCTAACGACCCCTGGGAGCAGCCCTGCAGCCAGGACAGACAGACACTCTGGCTCTCTCTGCTGTCTGCTGCTGCCTGCTGAATTTGCTTTTTCTGTCCATTAGTGGACTAAGACTTGAAGGTCCTGCAGCAGCCTCAGAGCCCTGCTCGTATCCTCCCCGAGCCAAGCCAAGGCAAAGAGATTTTCAAATTTCAGTTCAGGCCCCTGTGACTCCATCCTGGCTTTTAAAAACATAAGCTCTCCTATCACAGCACATGTTTTTATACAATGAGCCCCCCCTTGGTATGTCAGTTAGTGTAAGATAAATTCAGGGTTTTGTAACAAAGAAAGAATGGAGAATGACATCATTCTTTTCTCTCCTGTATTTCTCCCCTGAGATTTAGCTCTGGCTTTTGCTTAGTCTGACTACGCATTGGAGCAGTCTGTTAAAGAAATTTTGCCAAACTTCATGCTGACCCTACTCCATTTAAATCTCATGGATCAGAGCAGAAGCACAGAGAATTCTCTCCTTATGCCCAGTTTTCCTGTGTTATGTTAGGAGAAGGAATTGGATGGTGCCCTGCAGGTGTGGTTTAGGATGGATTTCACTGCTCTGAGCTGTGTCTTTTAGCAAAGCTTGGAAGAAAAACCAAGGCTAGAAATACACAGAAGCTTTGTAACTCAAATTTTGCCAGAAATCCACTGGCATTGCTTAGGAAGTGCAGATAGGGGTTGGGCATTAGAGAGGGAAGGGATAAAGGATTTCCCTTGGGAATACAAGCTCTGGGGTGTGTTCCCACCTCCTCATAGCAAGACACTTCTTTGTTCTGCATTCATTCATTTAGTTTTCATTCATTCCTTTAAATGACTGCATGGTAAGAGAAAAGCACTATACCAAGAAAATAATGTTTCAACAGCTTCTGTGGGTTTGCTACCTCACTTTTTTGGATATCCTGGGAGCAGAAGGGCTCTGGCTGCCTGAAGGGATTGAGCTTTTCACAGTGAGGCCCTGACACCTCCCTGTGAGGTGAATTCAGACTCCTCTCACCCAAAGATTTACCCCAAACCTGCACTGGGTTCAGACTCACCCAGAGATTTACCCCAAACCTGCACTGGGTTCAGACTCCTCTCACCCAGAGATTTACCCCAAACCTGCACTGGGTTCAGACTCCTCTCACCAGGATTTACCCCAAACCTGCACTGACATCAGTAACAGTGGCCTTGGAGACCTTGGTGGAAGAAAGGATACAGAAACCTACACAGAAAAGAGCTGGAAAGAACAGAAACAACACAAAACCAAGGAAACTCTCATGAGTTTCCACATGACAACCACAGCAGAGTGAAAGACAACAAAGACAAAAGGTACAAATGGGTAGGAGAGCAAACACATGGCAGAAATATTGCATGTATTTGAAGTAAAACTGCTTTTAAATAGTTTCACGTAGTGAATGGGTAAGATTCTGTGGGGAAAAAAATAGGTCAGATCATCTTTTATTAATCAGACTTCATTCAGCTTTCTTTGCTTTTTGAATGCGATAACTCAAAAATCCCATCTAAATGTAAATATTGATTCTTAGAAGATGTGTAAATCCACTTAATTTATTACCAATTCAATACAAGAATACAAAATGGTACTCCTTTTTTCTCTGTGTCCTGAGAAAACAAGAGTCTTCTATTTTTCAGTACTGAAAGAGCTCAGTCTTTTTTATTCTCATTAAGCAGGACAAGTGCCATTTTTTCCTTTATTGAAATTACAGGAAAGCACGAAAGACTCTTGTCTGGACAGATTAAAGAAACCTGATTTGCTCTTCATTACTGACCTTAACTCCAGGAACTGGTTATTGTTCAGCCTTTCTGGTTGTTTTAATCTCCCCCTGAAAAGCTCTGCTAAGTGTATTCATTAAAGCTCATCAGATGAGTCACCATCCTGGGCCTGGTTAAAATCAGTTAAATCAGGCACACAATAATTGCCATTTCGTATTAAACTCTATGTTCGTGCAGTAAACTCTGGTTCTGGTGGGAATCAGCACCTGATGCTCGTGGAGAAGGTTTAAAGCTGCTCATGCATGAGCTGACTCCCACATCACTGAATGTTCCTTCTGGGTTTTTGTAAATCAACATCACGTTTTCCACTGTGCCTTTAATGTGCCTACACAGCTTTAGCACACATTGGGGATTGTGAAAGTGGTTAAATTATAGCAATAAATACATTGAATTGAATACAATGATCCAAAACACCCCAAAACCTGGCCTGAAAGCAGCCTGGAAACAGCCCCAGAATGCCCCCAAATCCCCCAAAAATCAGCCTGGAAAATACCCCAAATACCTCAGAAACACCACTGAAATGGCCTGAAAACAGCCCTAAATACCCCCAAAACCAGCCTGGAAACAACCTGAAAATGCTCTGAGCTTGAGAATAGCCAAGAATGGAATCTCAAAGAAAAACTTTATAAAATCAAAATCACCTTAGAGAGAAAGAATTTTTTAAAAAATGCAGAGCCTTGGCATGTGCCAACCAATTTCACACTGTTTCTTTAGGTAGCTGAAGAACACCCACACACCCTACACAAGCTTCCTGGGGGAACTCCTGACTACTGCCAAGAGAATTCTCTGTCTAATAATCCATTTTCTGCTGAGGGTCAGCTGTTGTGTGATGTTCCCATGCAATATGCAGCATGGCAGCACGATGGTGAAGAGGAATTTCTGGTTTATATCACCTGTGTTGATGCTGTGGGACACCTGCACTCAAGCTGTGAAGCTCTCCTGAATAAATTAAACACGTTTAATTGATGGTTTGGTCGTTTTAGTGAGAGACCATGTCTGGGTGTCTTTTGGAGCAAAACAGGCAGGCAGCTGAGGGATCAATCATAACCTCAGAAACCCTCCATGACTCTAAAAATCATCAATTATCAGAATTACTGCAATTTGCAGCCTTGGACTGACAGCTCTGCAGCTCTCCACGTGTGATGCCAACCCAGGTGTGCTGAAGGAGGGAGGCAATTTCAAATGGTGCAAGCTGCTGCAGCAAATTAGGATTCCCATTTCCTTCTCTTCCATTACTGAGTGAGTGTCTCAGTGTCACATCAATAAACCCATCACCAGTTCTGCATTTGCAAGGTCACTGGTCTCCTTTAAATAATGATTGGAAGGAGCCTCTCCTGACCTGTGCAATAATCACCATTTGCTTAGCACAGGAGGTTACCCTAAATCACTCTGCATCCACAGGGATTATCTGGGAGCACTGTGGGCCTTCATTTCCTGCCTGGGGAATAGAAGTTTCTACTCTTAAAATATTTCTGGGGAAGAATGCTGTGAGACCATGGGTGGGACAACCTCAAGCCACAACTGCACTTCACCAACCCAGGAGATTTCTTCCCAATGTTTTATAAGCGCCCCTGCAGCTTCTTGCTTCCAAAACTTTTAGAAACAAAGAGTCTCCCCGAGTTTCCTCTGCAAACACAGGGAGTTTGTGCTTTTCCCTTGAGCACAGTGAAACCCAGTGTCCCAGGGTGACTTTATGATGCTTGTATCCCCAGTCCATTCTGTTTGTGCTGTATATTGAGTTCTGTACCTTTAAGTCTGATTCTGAGAGTGAACCAGGGAGAGAAGAAGCACGGAGTTTGTTTTGAGAAACAACCTGACTCCCACACATTCTCTTCTCTGGACCTTTGTTCGTCAGAAGCACGGACAGTGCTGAGACAGAGATCTTTTTGCTTTTAGTTAGTTTTAGCTAGCTGAGGCAGAAAAGTTCCCTGGACTGTTTTTTTTTTTTTTTTTATTCTTTTTCCTTTTTCCTTCTTAGGATTGTCTAAATGTACTCTGGACTGAAAAACCCAGAGGAGCACCGAGGGCTGGCACCTGCAGCCCACCGGGCCCGGATCTCCAGAGGGACTGGGACTGACAACAGACCGAGTGAGCTGAGCTGCACCCACAGCAAGAACTTTTCTCAGTTTGCCATCTCTCTTCAGAGCAGCGAGAAGTTTTATTGTTTCACTGTTCATTTTGTATTTTCATAGTATCCATTCTTTGTGCTTGTAGGTATTTTGTTTGCTAGATAAATAGTTTAATAGTTTTTTCCACTTTTTCTCTGAGGAAGTTTTTCCTGGACTGACTGGGGGGAGGAGCTGTTGGGTTTGCTTCCCAGAGGAGCCCCCTCCAGAGGTTTCCTCCCAAATTTACCCTAGCCCAAGACACCCAGACTGCAAGGAAGGCTCACTCACCATCCTGGTGGTTACCTGAATCGGCCGGGGACTTGCTGCGGCGCATGGGCGCGGGGCTCTTGGCAGAGCTCTTCTGAGGGGTGGGGGAGGATTTGCTGCCCGTGGCCCCTGCTGGGCTCCCCTTCATCACCCGGCACTCTGGGGAAACACAAACACACCTGATGCTTTTTATCTTCTTTTCTGACAGGGTTGGGATTAAATGCTCAAGATGGTGTTTCATGTTTATTAATTCTTATCTATATCACAGTCACACAAGCCATGAGATCTACAGCACTTCTGGCTCCTATCTCTCTCTCTGCAAGACCTTTTAAGGATAAACTGTCCAATTAAGAAATGACACATAAATTATTTTTACTTTTAACCCAATAACTAACCACCCATGGCCCACAATGAGGATTTTTCTACCCAATTACAAAATCCCACCCAGAGCCATGGAGAAGGTGAAGAAGAAGGACTGGCCTATACCCTAAATCCTCCATCTCACTCTATATATATATATATATTACTACATTCTACACCCTTAAACTCCAAGTTTTCCACTGTGTGATATCACACACTTCTATTCAAACTCCACACCCACAATCCCAGTGCTGTCACTCAATTTTGGAATCCTCTTCCAAGACCCCAGGTCAGTGCAGGGTTTGCTTGGGGGTCAGTGCCTGGCAGCACAGAAAATCTGAAATTCCCAGTGCCCAGGGTTCCAACACCCCTCTGGTTATGACCCTGCTGCTCCCTGGTGGGAATCAGCCATGGGCAGCTCAGTGCTTTGTGCACAGAGAGATGCAGGGAATACTGAGGGCAAGAGAGAAGCTGAGATCATCCCTTGTTCTCCAGGGCTGAAAGGAGACTCCCCAAGGGGAGGGCAAAGAGAACAGCTCCTGTGGGTGTCAGGCTGGCTCCTACCTGTGTCCTGCCAAATATTTTCTGCCCTTGCCCTTCCCTTGGCTCTCATGAGCACAATGAAAATGGTCAGCACTGACTGAGGGGACACTCAGGCCAAGAAAATCCAGTTAATTTGCTGCAGCCCTTCCATGAAGAGCCAGTGACAGGAATGATGAGTGTCCTTTCTGCAGGTGCAGAGAGGCAGCAAACAGCTCATGGTGTGATGTAAATAAAGTCTCCAAGTGGCAGATGGGGCAGCTGCCCCAGGAGGCTTCCACCCAGCTGAGATCAGCCTCTTCCATCCTCAACAAGCTGCAACTTCTCAGATGCAGAAAGCAAAGGAGACAAAATGGTTTTACAAAGCACATCCTCTGTCCTGGCCACTCGTCCCTTTCAGCAAGGTTTGTGTAAACAAGCCCAGCAGATTTATGTACTGGAAGACATGAGCAGATGAGAACCCCAACTGTGCTTTCTTAAAAATTAAATAGGCCAGGAAGAGTGGAAAATGTAAACATGATCTACAGAGTCCTGCAGAGGGGAACTGAAATGCTAACAAACCTCCACGTGTGCCAGGATTTCAGGCATGCCTGATCTTCAGAACCAGCCTTTATTTACACTGAGAGCTAACAGAAAAAGAACTTTCCACCCCTCAAGTTATTAACTTAACCCAGTTAAGAAGAAGGCAATAAAAAAGGGATTTCCTCTTTGTCAAATGTTAGCTGGTCCCACCTCATCTCCTCCAGCAGCTTTGTCCTCACCAAGATGTGAAAAATGTGTTTTTACAGATGTGAATTACGTGTTCCACAGGCAGGCAGCCTTTTATGGCAAAGTTCAGCTCAGCCCCACATGCTCCACACTGAGGACCCCACAGAATGGAGTCCCCAATGGAATTAAGGCAGCACAGAGCAGATAAATAACTGGTCAACTGGAAGCAAGCTGTCTGACCTAAATGTATGTGATATTTAATTATGTATCAGTGTATCTACGAAAATGTAATTGCCTTAAATTTTTCCCCAGGCTTTCCTCATTCTCTGCCAGCCAAGGGTCCATCTCTGCTCCTTCTGGATGGTTTGAGAGAGTTTTGCTGTTGGGTCATGCAGCACAAGGATGTGAGGAGAGGAGGCTTTGTGCTCCAGGGATGCTGCATAGCAAGAATTAAACCTACACTCAGCTTATTTTCTCTCCTGCTAAATCAATTTTGGAAATTGTTAATCAGGAATGGAAAAAGTTGTGGGTTTTTTCCTTCAAAAGTACTTGAATTCTCACAGATGATGTCACAGAAAGGCTTGTAGAGATCCAGCACCAACACAGCCCCAATTTTTTATACATGAAGAGCAGTACTGATGTTGTGAGGGGACTCAAAGGGTGTCAGGCAGCTGTGTTTAGTCACCTGAATTACTCACTAAAAAAAAAAACAAACAAAAAAAACCAACCTAAAAAGTAAAAATACTTCATGTTAGGTCTTAGCAAGAGCTTCCAAATTTATCTTCTACCCAGGGGAGTAATTCCTTGGAAGGAAACCTGGCTTCGCCTTTTCCAGCACAGAAAGGCTGACTCTGAGGAATTCCTCCAGCTCAGCCCTTGGCAAGTGTCAGCACAGGAGAGGCAATCCCTGAGCTTTTGCAGGAGGTGAAACCTGGCTGTGCTGAGGTTGTGTGAAAAGGCCCCAAAGTGTCACCAAAGGGTGACATTTCCATGAAATAGAAACCAGGGGGGACAAAAGGGACAGAGCAATGTCATCTGGAAAGGGCTCAGCAGCAGGGATTAGAGGGTGGAAGCTGTGGTGGGCAGCCAGGAGGAAAAAGATGACATAATCCTCTCTTGTGCTGCTTCTCTTTTTGTTTCCTGATGTCCTGCCAGAGTGAGCATAATAACCAGCAATTCCTGGTGTGTGTCATCCAAACAGGCAAGAGAAATTTCCCCATGACAGAGGAGGTTTTACTAAGTGGCACTCATCTGCAAAACCTCAGGATTTACAGCTCTGCTGGCAGCATCTGCCTTGGAAGGAGGAAGGGTGATGGGTGTGCAGTGGGAAAAACCTGCTGAGGCTCCTCATCTGCTTCCTGAGCTGCAAGGCTCCCCTGGAAATACCCCTGGAGCTCCTTGCTGCCTTCCCAACAGCAAACTTGGCTTCTTTCTGCCTGAGAAATCCAAGCTGGAGAAGAGACCAGTGGCCAGAAGTGAAGGCAGAGCTGGGATTTCCATCCAGTTGTTGTGCCAGGACTGCATCCAAGCTGTTTTCCAGTGTGGAGCTCCCTGTGGAGCTGACTCAACTGCTGAGTGGTAAAAAATGTGAAGCTCAGCTTACAGATCACTTCCCCAGCCCAACATGGGCTTTATTCTCTGCCTGCAAAGTCTCAGCTGAACCTTGGAAACGTTCTCTGAATTACCCAAGACCATCAAATGGGTTCATTTGGAGTACACAGGTCAGAAGGACCAGCACTAAAATAAAATCAGGTTTGCAAAGAGTCATAAAAATGTGAGTGATTTGGAGATTAGAGGCTGCTTGACTTGCTGGCATCCAGCAAAAATCCTCTTTGGTCCTCAGTACAGAGCCAGTTTGCAGCACTCAGGACAGGATGTGTTCCTTACACAGCACATCCAGAGCTTTGGGAAGTGAGCCTAGGTGCTTGGAGACCACTTTTTATTTTTTAGTTTAAATGGTCAAAATGACATTAATTTCCTCTTGCTGCACTCACTGGCACCTGCAGACAGGTGGGGACAGTTGCCAGGTGGGGTGGGTGGCATGTCCTACGAGCAAGCTCTGTATATTCTGTAAAATCAAAGATTTCATGGCTTAACTGATCACAGAGGCTCAGACTATTACAGACTTCTGCTGGCAGTGGTAACAAAGAGAAATAACAGCGATGTCCCAGCCATGCCCCCCAAAAGGGAATTATTGCCCTGCTTTTTGAATCAGGCAAAGTAAGCAGTGGAAATGTGATTTTTTTTTTTCAACTGTTTCTTGTTTCCATTTTTAATATGCAGGTGAATGCGTAAGGATGATTACTTCTCAAGAAAAAATGCATCTATCTGACTGTGACTGGAAAATTGAAAGTATAAACACTCCCAGATTTTGCAGTAAATGTCAAAAATGCTGTAGGAATTAATTTATTCTGACTTGAGCTACCTCAGTCAGTATTTGCCTGATTATAATACTGCTGACTGGATCAGTATCACAAAAGGATGTTAAACCCCATGTACTGGGTGTTAAAACCCAGAACAAAAGCATGCAGCATTGTTATCAGATAGCAGCAATGAGTGGAGATGCAATAAATCCACGGTGTGTGCTTGATGTTACCGCTCTCATCCAGGGAAAAGTCATCCTGTGCATAGCGGAACTTCTCCGGGCCACAGGCGATGAACACATCATCATCCCCAAAGAAATCGTGCAGACAGGTCACCTACAGAGAGAGCAAAGTCATGCAGGTCAGTTTTTAATTGGCAGCACCCTGATGTGGCTCAGGTTTGGTGAAGCAGAGGGGCTCTGCCTCTCTCTGTTCCCCCCATCCCACGTTGGTGTTGTCTGCAGGGCTGGTGCCCATCACACAACTGCCCAGGGCTGGTCAAGACTAACAGAGTCATTAAAAAGACCCAAAAAACCCAACAAAAAACAGAGATAAAACCCCTAAACAATTCCCTTGCAAGTTTGGCATTTCCCACCCAGCTGACAGGATACATCAGTCAGCCAAAGGAATGACACAGCTGCTTCTAAGATAAGAGCAGAGGTGCCCCCTGTGCCACACTGGCAAGGCTGTGACACCACTGCCTGTGCTGAGGGGTGCCTTGGTACCTACAGAGCCTAAACCCTCAGAGAATCACCAGGTGTAAGCACAGATGTAGAGATGTGACTCCTCCTGAGCAACCCTGATGACAAATTTTAAATCCAAAATGTTTATCTGCGCTATTGGTGGAGAGACCCAAGGACAACTTTCCCACCCCAGCACCATTTAAATCCAAATTTACTGCAGGTGCTGTGCCAGCCTCTCCCTCACTGAGTGCCCTGCTCCTTATTTTTGCCATTCTCAATGGAGGAACTTCTGTCTTGCAGTACCTGGAGCTCCAAACTCTGCCTTGCCTTGCAGCATCAAACAGAAACAAAGCACAAGATGTGGGAGCCCCAGATCCACTGATTTAATCAGAGAACTGATACCTGGGAGTCTGGAAATGTGAAAATGCATTCAGCTTGCTGGGAGAAACATTTTAAAATTCTTTTAGGCTGGGAGTTCCTCCCCATATTCAGCTGGCAGAGAGATCTGCAATTCCCTACAGATGATGGACTGGCTTTAACAATTCCTAACAACATCCTGATAGCCCAGACAAACCCTGTGTCAGGAGCAGCAAAAACACTCCTCTGCAAACACCCCACCGTGGAACAGCTCCAGCAGAGCCAGCCTGGGGCAGCCACACACCTGAGCACCCAGCAGAGCCCAAGGTGGCTCCCTAAAGTTCCACTTTTCCAGGTAAAGTTCCACCTTTCCAGGAAACCATTCCAAGCAAGTACAAGGTGTGCACTGATGTTTCTGGTGGAGGTAAGAGGCTGAGAGCTGCTGCTGCTGCCCAGGGTTTCCCCAGTCTGGGCACTGGGAGAGCACTGCAGATAACCACAGGAACTCACTGGAGGCACAGCTGGATTTCTCTATCTACTGATCTTTTGGAGCTGGACTGTGAAAAGTTAATTTCAAGCTCTAATAAATCAACTCTAAAGAAGGCTTTTGGCTATCTTAATAAGGCTCAGTATTTCACACTGGTTAGTATAATGTATAATTAAAGCACTGCCTGTGAGTGCCAGCATTGGTTACAATGCCAAACCTTAGTGAAAAGCCTGTTTTTTCACAGTCATGACTTCCAAAATGGAGCAGGCAGAAATCTGCCGTGGCTTTGATCAGAGATAGAATTTTCTCTGCTAACTCTGGTGAATTCTTATTTCTGATTGCCTAAAATTAGATTGGAAATAGCTAACTTCATCTATAGAGAATTCTCCCAAAGAAAAGATGACATTTCAAACCAGCACTTGCTATTACAGCCCTGCCCCTGAGGATGAGGATGTGTGGCCCTGATTCATTTGCAAATAATTGGGTTTGGCTCAACACACGAGTTCCCATCTGAATGCCAAAGTGCTCCACTTGTGCCACTGAAAAGACCCTTGGGTTGCTCTGCTCCACTGTGCAGTTAAATCTGGGATTTAAAGTTGGATCAAAAGGCTTCAAAAATTTCCCAGCCTTTTCCATGAAATCAGAAAGAAGCCACAGATGCTTTTGGCATCTCCAGGTCAGAAGTTCAAGTGTGGATTTTGTCCTTGACTGCCCACAACCACCCCAAGCAAAAAGAAACTCCAGGCAATCCAGAAATTCTTCAGATCCAAGGGTGCAAACACGATGGAAAGGCCCCAGAGAGTCCAAGGACAGGAACCTGACTGCATTTCAGAGATACTTGCAATTCTCAGTTCTGCATCCCTGTCTCTCCACTGTCACTGTGTGTATTTTATAGTTCTGAAAGCTGGCTGAGCACTGGAGGCTGGGAGAGGATCAGATAATCTACTTGCTGAACTCTGAATATTCAGGAAACAATCACTTCTGTATTTGCCTTATTTGTTCCTTTCTGGCTTCCTGTTGTAACTTCCACTACTAAGAGCTCACACAACATAGTAGAAAGGACAGCCAAACCCCTACCCCACTCTTTAAATAGTGCAAAATTCAGAAAAAAACTGGGGTCCTGTTCCATGGGGCCGTGGCTCTGTTGCTTATGTTCACCACGTGTGTGGGATTTTCTGTTTACCTTCTGTTTATTCAACTGCAGCCCTTGGTCACTGCTCTGAGTCCCTGAAACACGTCCCAGATGGGTTCCTGTGCACAGGAAATCTCAGGGTAAACTTTCTTTGGGGAAAACTTGTGACTTCCCTGCTGGATCTGAGAGCACCAGGGGGGAGGCTGGGGGTGAGGGGAAAAGAGAAACCCCCCAGGGGAAAGCCCTGGATGTGCTCATCCCCAAAGGACAGGAGCTGGGGAAGTGGGGCCATGCTGGGGTTACTGGTTTGAGACCTCATTAACCAGCAGGGAATGCTTAAGGGTTGTTCTTGACAGGCAAAGCCAAACTTCTACCTGCAGTCATGCTGTAGAGGCTTTTAGTGACTCTAAAACTGGTCTAATTACTGGTCTTCCCTTCATCCTTCAGAAATACTTTTCTTTTTAAAAATTATTTTAATAAAATAAAATTTATTTTATTTAAACAATACTAAATATTATATTATATTATATTATATTATAGTATATTATAGTATAGTATAGTATAGTATAGTATAGTATAGTATAGTATAGTATAGTATAGTATAGTATAGTATAGTATGATTTAAAATATAAAATGTATATAAATAGATATAATTTTATATTTTTATTTATATGAAATTATATTTTGAAATTAAAAATACATAAAAATTAAATAAATGTAGTACAAGTCTCCCCCCAAGCAGTGTGGACTTTTTGAAGGAATATTTTCTGCTTTAGCTCACTCTGATCTACCACTTTAATTATATCCAATAATTCACCTAGAACACCATGAAAAAAAAATATGAAAGAATGTTTATATCAACAAAAAAATTTACCCCAGATGATAAGCTGACAATTTTTTTTTTTAGATGCTGTGCTTTGCTTTTAGTTATAAATTTATTAAAGCACAAGACAAAACCTAATAGTGGTGAGATAGTGCAAGGACCAATGCTGCCACTTGAAAATGGTGATTTTGTTGGTGGCTGTTGCTGTGCACCCTCAGCCATGACTCCAGGAACCAGCAAAACAGGAAGATTTTGTCTTTCTGCAGTTTTCAGTCTACAAGCATTTGTCATCTCTAAGAAAAATTAAACTTGTGTATGTAACTACAGTAGACAAGATAAATAGCATTGATTTCCAAGCGTGCCTTTGTTTAAGGGAGGATAATATTGAATTTGAAATTCAGGATGGAAAGGACAATATTGACTTGGGAAAGGATCTACTGCATGAAATGTTTGCTCTCCAATTCTTGTAGCTTAAGCAATTCCAAGGAAGGAAATCATATCCTCACACCCCAGTCGATGAGGCACAAATTTATTTCTCACAAAGTCATTATTTCTAATAGACCTGATGGTAGCATTTTCCTTTGTGCCAAGGTCTGATCTTTAAAAACCTTTATAATATATATTCTGGGAGAAATGGAAGGTTGTAGAGATTAGTTTGCAGTTCCTTAGGTTTTCCTTGTTAAATTAAATCCTTCTCTGCTTATATGAGAAAAAGCTTCCCTGAGAGGACAATCTAGCTGGGATTTCTGCAGTGCCACTCCATCAGTGTCTGCTGCAGCAATTTTAATTGCTGAAAGGAAAAGCTGCAGCCTTGTGAGAGCTTCATTTTAATACAGCACTTGTAGAACTAAGCATTTTTCAGGATTTTGACAAAATGGAGCTTGCCTCACACACATCCCTGGATGTGAGCTCGCAGTTTGCTGAAATGCCTGTGCTGGCACAGACAGAAATTCTGAGTTCACCTGGAAAAAGAGCAGTGAAAACCCAGGATCTACACTGGCACAGCTCAGAGTAACTGGCTGTTCCCATGTTCCTCCAGGAGGCAGCAGCAGTATTTAGAAACTGTAATTTGTTAATAAATAAAACTATTTAAAAGAATCTGGGAGAAAAAAAAAAAGTTTGAAGACTTCAGCTTTAGCCTAAATCACCCAGCAGTGCAGAGCCTTTAAAGGGCTGGGATTACCAAGCTCCTCTTGCCCCCTCTCAGGTCTCCCACTGTCACTCCAAGCGTGGGCACAGCAGTGACAGAGGGTGAACTGAACTGTCCTCTTCACCCTTCAGAGAAGTGTCTTTTCCAGTCAGAAAATGTTCATGTTTCCAGCTCTCAGTCATAATTTTGTAAACCATTCTCTCTGCAATATCCCTCCCGTTTGGGAATTTCAGCAGCAGAACAGTGATAGCAGTACTGAAGTAGCTTCAAAGTCCCTGAGTTTCTGTAAATCTAACAGTTATGTTCAAAGAAAACAGATCTCCACTTGCTTTCTTTAAATCATCACAGCTCTTCAGCTTGTGGGCTTCCAAAGGTCAGAACAGGGGGAAGCTGTCCACAGAAAAAGCCAAAAAAGGGCCAAGAAGACCACAGAAGATAACTGCATGCCATGCACACGTACAGCCTGTAAGAGCAGAGCTGAATTAAGGCACACTCTTCTTTTCTAGGCTGCTTTGATAAGGGCTGTAAAATTGAACACATCCAATCACCAGAAAAATACAATTAATGTGTTTAAATGCCTGCTCCTGTCCTTTCTCTCTCAGCACTAAACTGAGCAAGTCAGACCAGCAGCCAGACAGGCACCAAGAGTTAACTGGGCTGAAAATGTCACTAAAACCTCTTTAAACTCTGTTTTAACTCACACCAGCAATCTCAGGGATTTATTTATACTCCATCAGCTCCAAGTCAGATTGGCAGAGGCCTGTTTGTTTCAGGTCTGAGGAGCCGAAGTCCTAAATCAGAAAGAAAATTGTTCTTTATGATGTCACTTGGGTGCCTGCAAAGCACAGCACAGAAACCAAACACACTCTGACTGACCCACAGAAAGATGCAGAAGGAATTTGGGAATTCATGAACATGGGTAGTGAGCTCTTCACCACACACCCACAAAGATTTCAGAAGACTGAAGGGTTAAGGGAATGCAATGGAAAATAAAGATGTTGGTATTGGAATGCACAGCACTTAATGCATTTTTCTTTTTAACAGTCTGAAGACTGCTAGCCCAAAGCAGACACTGAATTGATTTACATTTTATTAGATTCTGGTTTCCTGCATTTAAAAATAAGAGATGTTTGGATTCAATTATTTCTTTAAAGTATGCACACACCCACTCAATAGAGTCCACATTTGCATTCACAGAAAGAGAATCTCTTACTGGCTTTCCTGAAAAAATACTGCTTAAAATTGATGAGCAATAAAAAGAGGAGCAGGAAAACCACAAATATTAACACAAAGCGGACCCAGAGCACTCCTGCATGCCCAGCCCGTGCCACACAAATATTTTAATTGCACTTTGGGGAGCCCTTCCTGAGCTCCCCAGCAGTGAGGGAAGGAGCCTCTGTCACCTGTTCTTCCATCTCTGCCCCCCTGGGCCACCAAAGCTCCACGTGGACCGTGGCCACGCTGTCCCCTCACTCCTGGGAGGCACCATGAAGGGCAGGAAAAGTCCTCTCTGCCATCTGGGTTCCTCTGTGACCTCTCAAGAGAAACATGCAGAGATTTCTCCATTCCTTCATGCATTATTCAGAGATCTCAACTCTTCCTTGTATTCTCAGAGACCATTCAGACCCTACCTACACAGTTTGGTTGAAACAATCAAATTCCACTCTCCTGTAGAGTTTTTTTCTTCTTTTCTCAGCTACAGAAGAGAAAGTTCTGAGCCAGTCAAGATGATCAAATGTTTTCTTTGATGCCAGAAGGAATCTTTACACCTTTTTGTTGCTGAAAAATGCAGATCCTCTTAATTAGGCTGTGTAACTCCAGCAGGTTGATCATGAGTGCTTATGCCCACTTCATGAGGCAACCAAACCAGAGCAGGGACACCAGCTCCTGACCAATATGCATTATGTCTAGGATAAGCATTTGTGATGCTTATTTAAGTGGAATAAGAAATATTCATGCATGTGTGTCCACAGCAGCTTGTAAGAGTTCATGCATGAAGAAATGCTGCTCTCAAGGGGCTGCAGCACACTGTGCCTGTTTATTTAAGTATTGGAAGTGGGGAAGTTTGAAACAGAATGGAGCAAAAAGCAGGAGGGAGGGAGGTCAATAGCCAAGTTACCCAGTAGGAATGTTAAATCTGAATTTTAATATATCTGGTGAATTAGTGGTGCTTCCAAACTGTGTGAAATCCAATTAGCCTCTGGGAGAAAGGTTAGTTTGTTATCCCCATTCCCTATACATATGGAGGAGACTGTGAAACAGATATTCAGGCTGTTGATTCTTTTTAACCAGAAGAAAGGCTTGCTCTTGCATTCATGAGGGTATTACTCCGAGGATAAATGGGCTGTGAAGTTTGGGGGAACAAAGAGCACAGCCATCCAAACCCATATATAAAACATTACCATTTCTCCAGTCAGAAAACCATAAAATGAGGAATTCTAGGTGACAGATTGACTTTGAAAGGAGAGATTGCCAGCACAAATAGCCCCAGAACAGGTAGCACTTAGGAATTCAGAAAACTGAATCCTAATCAGCATCCCCTCATCACTCCTGAGAGGAAACTGTAGTTTTGGATGACAGAAGAGCAGCAGAGACTTTGGAAGCAGCACAACAGCATGGCCAAGGTCAAGCAATGCTAATTGAAATGGGAGTCTTGAAAGTGAGTACACAGGGAGGCTGTACAGGTCAGGCTGGAATATCCATTAATAGGATTTCCAGCTCCAAAAAACTCCTAAAATCTGTAGCTGTTGCTGATCCTGTTGTGCACAGCTTCATAAAAGGGAAAGGCTGATGTTGAGCTTCATGCAGATCTCTCCTGAGTGAGGCACTGACAGTGATGAGGAGATTTTGGGAAATAGATCCTCACCCTGCTTACAACACAAACACAACACACTGTGCCAGAATTGAGTGCTTTGGGACAAAACTGGTGTGTTCATGCATTTCCAGGGGTAAATCCACTGTCCTTCAACCCACCCCTTCTTCCTAACAGCTGCCAGCACACAGCCATGGAAGGAGAGGGCACAAAAAATGTTCTGGAAAAAATGGAGATTACACAAAATAGTATTTGTTCCAACATCCTCTGTGATGCAGTGTAAAGCGACATGAGAGAAAATTCTGTCTTCAGTAGTCACCCAGAGTGACAAAGGAAATGACAAGAAATGGGATTTAGTTTCCCTGTAACACGTGGATGTGTTTTACTCACCGAGGCAGCCTCGCTGAGAAATGGAGTTATTTGAGGTTGTCCTGCATCCTGCTGACATCAGTAACTTCCTTCCAAAATAAGTGCTGGGGGAAAATGAGTGTCAGACTTGCTGTTTTTATCAGTGCATCAGCAGAGTTCGGGGACATTTCAGTTCAAGTCAGGCACCAGCACTCCTTTGAAGGAGCAGATTTTGCACTGGCTGTGTCTCTCCTGGCACAGCAGCACACTGACACACTTCATAAGGGACACCCTCATCCCCCTGGGCACTTGTAGTAGACAGATTTTGTTGATTAGGATTGAGTAAGTCACAAAAACCCCACAAATCCCACTCTAAAAGGCACAGTGGCCTGGCCTTGTTTGGCCGACGTAACCTTCTTTTCAACAGTGGGCAATAAAAAATTTAAAAAATCCAACAAAACACAATAAATCAAGACAGTAACTGGAAAAATGCTTTCCCTCCATCATTTGGCACTTGTCCAAATGCTTTTGCACTCCTCTGTGCCATCCTGGGCTTCCCAGCCCAGGGAAAACACAGGAACAGGGGTGTGGGCCCCAGTCCTTTGGGGTGTGAGGGGGGCTGGGGTTTGCCCCTCTGTTTTGTTTTTTTGTACATCTGTAAAACCCTACACACTTCCCCATCCAGGGAGATGTGGAAGAGTTGATATTTTTACTTCCTGCTCTCAACCTTCATGGAAAAAAATGACACCAGTGTGAAGTATTCAACCTCTAAGTAACTCTTCCTAATGCATCTCCAGGCCTGGTGAGGGACAAACTGTCCCATCCTCCAGCAGTATAAATTCATTTACAGCCTATGGAAACAAGTCAGATAAATTCTCAAATTACATGGGAAATGTAGCTGGTCTGTGTTTAATTAACACTGGCTTTGCATTTCATCTCGCTCAAAGCATCAGTGCTGTTGCTCAATCCTTTAAATATTCTGTAAAGGCTTCTAAAGGCATTTGATTTGTTAAATTTCAGTGTTTGCCAGGATCTTTATCACACTGTTAATTCTGGAGATTAATGGGAATTAAAAATGGTGGCTTTTAAAAATTAAATTGTAACAGATGCTACATGAAATCTAAAGGAAAGTAACAATTGTTATCAAGCTGTTCTTCCAGGGAGCTAAATTTTCTTCCTTAATTACAATTCTGAACCTGTTCTTTGTGTTTTGGGAGATATCCTGAATTTACAGTGAATGCATATCCCCTCCCTATCAGAAGAGTTTTGTTTTCACCCTAATTTCTGTTAATCTTTGAATAAAGCTATTAATTTTTTTTCCTAATTAACAGGTCTTTTCAACTCAGCTGACAGGGAACAGAGTAGTGGAAAATTCAGCATTATGTCCTGAGCTAAACCATATTAGGGTAGAAATTAACAGTGTTAAGCAGGCTGGGAGATAAAAATACTTTGTATAGCACATGTAGAGAGGCTGCTGAAATGAATGTCCCAGAGCCTTTCACATGAAAACACCTTTTTTTTGCCTTTTTTTGTGATGTATTTCATCCCTTCCACATCTGCAGGACCGGTGACAGTCGGTGTACAGCAGTTAATGGAATAATTGATGCAGGAATAGTGAAATAGATGATGTGTAAAATGGCAGGCTGCATAATTGTCTGGAGTGAGTTCAAGTATTTCTGCAGTGAAAAATTGTCCTGTTTTACACTCCCATCACGTCTCCTTGCTGCTGCGTGGCAAGCAAATTTCATTTGGAGACGATGCCAAGATGCAGTTGATTTACTGGCAGGATTCCAGGAGGCAGGAGGTTAAAAATCTTCCCACCCCAACTGCACAGCACCTGGGAGAGGCACCCCAGGGTGCACACTGCTCTGGGGAGAAGCTCAAATCACAGCACAGTAATAAACACAGCACACCAGGGTGGCTCTGGGCCACTGAGCACTGGCAGAAGAGCACCTGGTTAGAGGAACAAAAATATGGCTTTTTAATATTTGACCTTTCTTTTTTGCAATATGAAATATGTGATGGAAGAAGAGGGAATGGGAAGAGCATGAAGTTTAAAAATGATGATGCAATTCATTTCTGCTCCTGTGAAACATGCAAGAACCTTTACACTTGCATGGCATTTCTCATCAAATAGGTTGTAGACTACTGAAGCAATTAGAAACTAATTGCTGTGAGATTCCCCCAAGAGATATATGATGGAAACAGGAGGTGGCCAGAGGCTTGCACACACAAGTGTGTCTGTTTCTTTGCCAACCTCCAGGAAACAGCACATTCCAGCTCTGGAATGGTGCAGAGGTGACTGCAGGAGCTCACAGATCACACACTGACATTCCCTCTGTGCACTCTCTGGGATAATTGGGTGTTGCTTTGCTTGTCTGAACCATGGAAATCATGCATCAGGATTTTTAACTCCTCCATCCCCTGCTGCATCAACTCATCAGCTTTCCACCCATCCTTCACCCTCCAGCTCTTCCCCAGCCCTCACCCCTGGAGGCTGAGTGCTGTTTCCCTGGTAAATGGATCCCTTCTGCAGGTGAGAAGGACACCAGCCTGGCACCTGCCATGCAGTGCCTCCTGTCCTGCCACATTCCCCCTGGTCATTCCCCCTGGCACTCTGCTGTGAGGCAATAATGAACACAGGCAGCACCTCACAGTGCTCCTCACCCTTCCAGGGACAGATATTGTAGATTCTTTCCTCCCCTGACCCTTCCTGCTGAGCCTCACCTCTGCACAAAAGAGTTTCTTGTTCCTTGGCAGGTTCTGAGTCAGCTTCTGATCTCAATTATGTGCCCACCCGCCCGGGGTCAAAGCATTCTGAGCCCCCTTTGTGACTGTGATCAGTAACTTTGCAACTACAGTTAAACAAAAGGATGTTAAATTACCCTTTGTTAGGTTCAGCAAAGCTGACACATTAATAATATCCATGAAAAGATGCAGGTGTTTTGTTGGGCTGGCTTGTCATTGCGGGGTTTTTTGTTTGTTTCAGGGTTTTTTAAATTTTGTTGTGGTTGCCAAGAAAGGAACAAGGTTTGCTGTCTGCTCACGATGGGAATGCTGCCCACACACCAACATTGCACAGGCTGAGGATCCAGTTTTGAACAGGAATGTAAATAGAAGGGCTAAAGCCACCCTGACACTGAGCCTGGTGTGCAAAGGCACTGAAGCAGAGCATCAATCGGGCTTCACTCCCTGAGCATGCTGACAGCACTTCTGAAACTTTGTATTTTCAGTTTTTCCCCCTTAAATGTTTTAGGGCCTCCCTTTGCTGCCTTCCCCTTTCATCTCAGACCCAGATCACTCCTGACAGGTAATCCAGCAGTATCAGCCTCTCCCTCCCCTCAGTGGTGTGCTTTCAATTTGCTCCAGCACTCATAAACATCCAGCACAGACAGCCAGGGCTGAGCTTTTTTCAGAAACACTGAATGTCTGCAGTTCCAGTTGGGCTCAAGAGCTGAAAAATCACTGCATTTCTGAAGCTTGGGATAGCAGGGGCACGTGGAGAGAGGAATTGTAACAAAACCAGTGTTGTGCTTGGTGTCCCTGAAGAAATCTTGTTCAGAATATGTATTTCCATCCAGAATATGGTGCTGGGGGTCATTAAAATGTCACTGTGCTAAAACAACTTCCTCTTATTTCCCCCCTGTGTGCCCAGGCAGTGAAACATCTGTAACCAAATAAGGCAACACACCAGCATCCTTAAAAAAGAATTAGGGAATCATGTCCTGACAATTAACATGCTGGTGCAGTCAATTCCTGGAACATCAACTCAGCCATGGTACTTGCACACTACAACAGCTTAACAAGCATTTTGCTTTTGCTGCCTTGAACTCAAACATGCTGAAGTAATTTTAAAAACCTGACACTCTTCTCCCTTTGTAGCCCAGGCTAAATATTTTGTTTCTTTCCTCCGGAGAATACATAATCTACACTATTGTCTTGTTTTAGTTCCAAGGCAGCCTTCTTAGACAAAAGAAAAATACTGCCTGCCTTAGATAATGAATGGTGCATTCTCTTTTCACTTCTTTGTAACACCAAGGCAAGAATTAAATTCACTTATCCAAGCTGACTTATATTTCAATTTTTACTGAGAACTCTCCTGTCTGTCCCTTTCCCCTGTTTATCTGATGTGGCCCCTGGGTGTGTTTGATTAAGTCACAGTTTTATTCAGCTGGGTTCTGACCATGGAAATCCCAGCTTGGGCACCCACAGCCTGTCTGGGGTGGGGCTCTTGCCAAGAGCAGGAGCCCCTGGGAGAGCAGGGGGAAGCTCCCCAGGCCACTGTGTGCAAACCAAACTCTCCTGGTTACTCAGTGAGATGCTGCTTTGCACCCAGATCTCCTTCACTGTGAGTAGAGCCAGACTGTATAAATATACATTTATTTAAGGACCACCAGGTGGTCACAGAACTCAGCATTATGTGACAATAACATATTGACTCTCAACAAAAGAGTGCTTTTCTGCCTACTGCATGTAAAATTTAGGCAGAAAATGTTTCCAGTCTTTCCCAGAAGATTTTTTTCTTCTCTTCAGGATGCAAATGGAAATCTGGGAAGTCTTATGGCCTGAGCCTTTGCCTTTGTAATCCCATTTAAGGTGCCCATTTAATCCCATTTCAACTCACCTATACTGAATTAGAACTAAAGCATCACTTTTGTAAGGTCTGTAAGTGTGCTGCAGTCATCCACTCCAATTCTGCACTAAAGGGACATCTCTGAAGAGCCCTGGGGTGCTTTAATTTAATCCTTTGCAGCTCCTCTAGTGCTGATGTGGGATGTCCCAGAATTTGGGGGAATTTTGGGTTTACCCTGGTGAGCATCACACCCAGTGAGAACCAGGAGCAGGTCTGAGCCCTGGACATGAGATCAATGCTGAGAGCTGCTCCTGGAGCTGTGTGTGGGGCAGAATTTGAACAACGTGACACAGGTACTTTGAAATAAATAATAAAATACAAACAGCAGCTGTATCCCCTGTTGTGGTGCCTTGGGTACATATGAAAAATAATGCCATTCATTTAAAAAAAAAAAAATTCCTTCTACTAGATTTAATTCTCAATGTGCTGCTGAGAACTTGGTTTTGTTTCATTTTTTTTTTTTTTTCAGCAGGTAGCATCATAGCAGCACACAAGAAAAGATATCCAATTTGAATTGTGCATATATTCATCATGCTGTAATTTCCCCCTCATGGTTACAGCCCCTAATAAGATGATGTTGCTCTCTTGTTTGTGTACACAGCCCAGCCTGTCGTTTGGGGGTTAATGAATGATAGCAAGTGAAGGCATGGAAATAAAATTAGCAATGCCCAGAGCAACCCACTTTATCAAACTCACCAGTTTATAGGATTAGCAATGGATTCTGTGCAAATCTCTGCTATGGGTATTACCAGCAAGATTTATGCCAATTAGCAGTAACAGTGCAGATTATTTGGGAAGAGCATTGACAAGAGTTAAAACCTCCCTGTACTTTCAAACTGTGTTGTTGGGACATCCATTTTGAGCACTCAAGTTCACTTCCAGGGTTATTTTTACTCATCTCCCAAGTGCAGTTTGATTTCTTACATGTATTCATGGCACTGTTTCCTGAGGCAGTGAAGAAGGCTGGATTGTTCCTTTACTAAGATAAATCTTGCACTCTCAAACTCCTCTGGGTCCAGGCCAGGCTGCCCTCAGCAGCACCCCATGTGGGTTATACTCTGCACTCCTCTGTGTGATTTCTGACCACACAGAGCCCACAGGGGAAATTCCCTGATGAATTCAAGAGGGATCAGGCCCAAATCCCCACGGCAGTCAAGGACCTGAGGGAAAGAATTCCAGAAATGTCTTGGTAGGTGCCACTTGAGCAGCAGCAGAGGAACATTCTTGATGGAACACAGCTCCTAAAACCTGCATTTCTCCTGTGGGCATCAGGACAGCAAATCCACACCCAGATTTCACTGATAATCAGATTAGAAAAGGAAAACTTCATGGAAAGTGGACTTTTCCTGTATACTCAAACCTACAAGAAAGGGACAGGGCTGAAACCAGTGCCACTGTAGATAAAACATCCCTTGGAAAGCCAAGTTTTGGGGGAAGGGCCATTTGTTCTGCTTCTCTACAACCAAGTTTTAATAAATTAATGAACTTCCAAGGCAGCATCCTCTCATCCCTGCACAGGGGATTATTTGGAGCTTGTCCCACTCTGCAGGGACAAAGGTGCAGAGTTTGGTCTAATTCCACACACACACACGGGCCACAGATACACTAATGGGTTTTTGCTCTAAAACAGTTGATAATCTCCCAGCCAGTTTATCCTGAAGAAAAGCTGGTTAATAGAACTAGGTATTTACAACTGTGACAATTACATTGAAGCAATCTGTGTGCGGACATAATTATGTTTCTAATGAAGATTAACTTAAATTAAATGCTTTTAATTATGGTTTCACTGCCTTTGGCTATTGTGCAGACTGTATTCTGACACTTCTGCCTCACCAGACATGAGATTTATACTTTGCTGTCAAAGCTGACCATAATTATTGGCTGGATATTTGCTGTCAGGTGCTGCTGACATTGCAAAAGGGCTCAGTGCTGGAAACCACGGTGTGGAAGGATCAGAGATTGAACCTTTCAAGATCTATTTGCTCAAACTCCTCTGCTAACACCCTGTCTGCCCTTGTAACTGCAAGTTCTTCTACCTGTCTGCTCCAGCTTTCTCCAGAAGAGCAAATGTTGCTTTTTATTTCAGTAGGAGCACGTGGAGGCCTCCATCTCTGTATAATTTGCTGGAGTCCCTTCTTGACAACTGTGGGAGCCCAGCTTACATATTTAGATCCAAATTTGAAAAAATTAATTCCAAAGGGTCCTCAGAGGCAGCATCTTCATTATCCAGAAAAGCTTGGCATGTAAACTCCACCTACCAGCATTCAAAAGGAATGAGTGATCAAAGCCAGATTACAAATTCATTAGCAATTAATCTGTTCAGGAAAACCTTCCCTGGTGCTTTGCAGGAATATGATAGGAATATGATTAATGGTAATAGTTACAATAGGATTATGGCCAAACCCATAAACAGCTGCTAAGAAACAAAACCACAGGAGCCTTGGAGTTTCCTTGCTGAAGAGATCCTGTTTGGAGATGCACTCAGAGCTCTGTGCTTCCACCGTGCCTGGAGACCTTTACAAGTCTTAACATCACTGTGAAGAGCTGGTAACAGGAGACCTCAGTTGCATTTCAGTGTTGGACACGAAAGGAAGAGCTTGATTCCAGGTAGAAAAATGATCAGAAGGCTAATTTATTAATTTCACACAGCCCTTTTTATAACATGCTGTGCTGAAGAACCCTATGATCAGTCTAGTAAAGACAACACTTCATTGGTTAAACAATAGAAACAACATCTGTGAGAGAATTATGAGAAACCCAGAAGTGTTTATGAAAGATAGAAGACCTGTTTACATTTCACTGTCCTTGAGAGGAATGGATTCTCACAAGAGAAGGAATCAGCCACTAACAGGCTGAAAACTTCACAAACTCAGAAAATCAGATCTACTTTTCAGGGCCAGAATTGCAGTGCCTTGCCTCCTTTATGCCCTGTGCAACTATAATGTCTTCAGGAAAATTGAAGATGACATAAGGCAGGGCAGAACTCAGCCCAGGGCTGCCCCTACCCAGGGGTTTGCCTCATTCTTTCTCTCCATGTGTTGGAATGGGAATGAGTTACAGAAAATATTCCATCTCTCCCTTCTTTCTGGACAGAACTGTCACAAGAACAGCTCTCACTGTGGGCACACGTGTGACACTCCCCCTCCAGCACAGCCCTGTGGCTTGGAGCCTGCATCAGCACATTGTCCTTGCCCAGGAGGCTGTGACAGCCCCTGCCTGCCCTCCTGGAAAAGGGGAAACCAGGAGCTGCCAAAATCCCCTTTAAAGCATAGTCCCATCTAGAGGAGAAGTGTTTTGTGCAGTAAGAAACACAAAAAATCTCCAACCAAAGCTACAATCTGTCTGATTTGCCTGACAGGAAAGAATCACAGAATGGTTTATGTTGGGAAAGAGCCTTAAGATCATTGAGTTCAGCCACAAACCCAGCACAGCCAAGGCCACCACTCAGTTGAGAATAATGCTCATCCCACTTAGTATTCATTCCAATACATATTTCATCATGTTGATGCATATTTCATTGCACTTTTTGTACCAATTCCTCCAGCATTTTGCTTTTGCAATGGTGCCTAATAACCCATGATTGCATGCAGCCCTGTGTGTTTGTGACTGTGTGACTCCCCCTGTCCCAAGGAGGGAAGGATCTTTCCAGGCTCTTTGCCCTGTGTATTGCTTCCAGTTTAGTTCTCCCTTCCTGGATTCCTCAGCCCATGTTTTTCCTATTGCAAGAATGATCCCGTCCCAGCTCCACTCCATTCCTACATCCAGCTTTTTAGGTACAACATCCATGGCTGCTCCAGCCAGAAGAAACAGGTCCTGGAATTTTTACTTTCACCCACAGTCGTCCTGACTGCAGTAAGCTTTATCCATAGAAATACAGACTATTATTTGGTAAAATAGCAAGAAAAATGTGTATTTGCACAAAAGGCAAGCCAATGCCCACCATCTTTAGTTCCCCTGAGCTGCTATTTCTGTGTTGAGAGGCTGGCTTGTGGATGGCCACTGCAGTGCACCACACTCTGCAAAACCAGGCCATGGAAACCAGGAACGTTTGTGCAGTTTATGATTTCCAACATGTTATTTGACCCACCAAAGGAGTCTCCCAGCTTTTAAGAGCTCAGCAAGAAGGATGCAGAGCACAGTCTGATGATTCAGTTCATTCCACAGCCCAAGCTAATCCTATAAAGAGCCACCTGAAAATGCATAAAAGGTCGTGTCTGCAGAGCTGCACATGTGTGCTTATGTTTATATATCCTCTGTGTATTTATATCTTTATGTGCAAGTACAAAAAGATGATTTCACTTCTTGGGAGAACACACAATATAATGTTTTACAATATCCTAGATGAAATAGTCTCACCATCAGATCCTCAAGGACAAAATGTCAAAGCAACTGTTGAAGGTCCTACATCAAATTAGTTCCTATCAGGAAATAGATTCCTGTCTACAGAAATCACTAGTGACTTTAATGACCCGTGTTAGAACTTGGAGCATTTGAATAAAGCTCCATGAATGTATCAAAATTAAATCAGTACCCTTGCAGAGTTATGTCTTTTTAATCAAATGCCATATGTGTTTTTGCACTCAAATTTAACATGAATTTTAGGCTGTTCCCCTAAGAGAAATCGAATAAACAAATTTCATATGTATTTATCTCTAGCATTACAAACTACATCCCCTTCCCAACACACTTCAGGGCAGATTTACAGAAACTAATTTACAAAACATACACGTACACACGCATATATATGTGTTTATATGTGTATATATATATATATATAATTACCAGATTTGTCGACCTCCAACCATGCCCAGGGAAACACAAGTGTGAGGAGCACCAGTGACATTTTTTCAACGTGTTTCAGGCCATTGGGAAGGCAGTGTCCAAATGTGAGGGCCTTCAAGGTAAGGTTACCCCTGAGGTGTTGGATTTGGGAAGCCCTCAGAGCACCCACTTTGCTGGAGCCTCAGCACTCCAGGTGAGAAAAGCCCTCGCAGGAACTCATGCCCCAAACTATCTGCAGTTTTGAAAATCCAAGTCAATGCCCTGATTTTGTAACAGAGGAGTGGGGAAAGAAAAAGAGAAGGAAACGTGTTTTTAGCAAATGGCAGCCTCGCAGGTTTGTTCTCCCCCCTCTGGATGTTCTCTGGGCAGAAGAGCAGAGAACAAAGGCCAGGCTGGCAGGTTCCAAAGGGCTGGATTAGCATACTGAGACCCAGAGGCAGATGGCCACAGGAGCCCCCTGGGACAGGATATCACAGACACAAAGCTGCTCCCTGAGACAGGCACACAGAGAACAGGTCACATCCCTGCCATGGCTGCAGCCAGAATCTCCTCTGGGCAGGCTCCAAAGTTTGCTCTTTGCCCAGTAAAGCACAGGCACTAAAGTGGTTGAATTTAGCTAAATTCAGTCATTCTCCTCTCCCACTGAAGGTGGCATAACCCAGCTTGTCCCCACCACCCCCAACCTACACAGCCCTGAGGAGCTCTGATGCCAACCAAGCCCCAGAGATGTGTCCAGTGTCACCCCTGCAGGTGACAGGCAGTGCCTCAGCGAGGACCAGGATTCCTTTCCTGCCCCCAGGAGACTGGATCAGCAGGGGCAGGACATTCCCTGTGCATGCAGCTGCTCCAGGAACAGGCAAGGCCATTTATCTAACCAGCAGAACACCTTGGAAAGCACCTTTTACTAAACAGCAAGCTTCAGTGTTTGCAAAGGATGTTGGAAAAGCACTGCTGACTCTCTTTTAGCTAATTCCCTTCTCCTGCTCTTCCAAATCATTCTGTTCCCTGTGGCAGATTAATGATAAAGAGGCTCTTCTACCAGCCACACATGGGGCAATTAATGATCCCAAGCTTCAGGTCACCAGCCTGTTTGTTGGCCTCTCCTTTCATCCTGTGCTCCCCATGCACACCTCCCCCACAAAGAATTCCTTCTTCATTTTGGAGCTGTGAAAAAAATCAAGTTATTTCAGCTGCTCACACCTACAGGCCCCATTTCCACCTGGAGGTCCTCCAGGGATAAGTGGAGATTAATTGTGCTCTCCCCAAAGTCCTTACTTTGATAAATGAAATTTGCCTCAATGTGCTTTGTCCGGGAAGAGCAATTTTGAGCAGGTATGGAGTGCACACAGTGCAGCAGTTCAGCACAATGCAGTTGGGAGCCTGGTTAATTGACAAGGAAAAATAGAAATAAACCTTCCAAGGACTGTAGGGAACCAGGTTACGTTACTGGGGCAAGTGAGAGAGGTGTGGAAAGGATCCCTGAGCTGGGCAGGGGAGGAGGGGAACGCTGAAACCTCTCTGCTGTGGAACCTGCTGGGTGACCTGCAGCAGCCAAGAGGGCTGGGGGTGTGAAATAAAAAGAGATCAGTGAGAGAAGGGGTCTTGGCTGCTTTTAGGAGCAGTGTGACAGCTCCTGCCCACAAAATGAGACCTAGCACGGGCTTCATTTGTAACACCTGAGCTGCACTGCCCTTCCTGAGGGCACAGCATCACCTCCCACATCCAACACCAAGGCTCTTCATCCTCCAAATGGATTTGATCTCCCTGGATTTTGGTCTGACTCACCCACGAATAATTTAATCGAGCCTGGTGCCTGGAGTGTTCTTGTGCTCAACTAATTGCTCATTTTGGAAGGTGCTCCTTTCCCCCCAAATTAAAAGGTGTGCTCAGCCAAAGTAATCCTGTTTTGTTGAGGCATAAATCCACTTAGGCAAGTCACCAAAGTTACCACTCATCTTTTGAGGGCTGGAAAACTTCAAGAGTGTCCTATATTGAACTGAATCACAAGTACTTCTCCATTTCATCAATATTCCCTGAACTTCCCACTCTGAATCCCTGCAGGAGAAAGTGTCTTTCCCTATCAGTGTCCTTACATTAAAAATTTTAATCTTTCATGCCGCCTGCTGGGACCGTCTGAAAAAGGAACCCAGAATAACCACAGTAATCACAACAATTCTAAACTTTGAACCTAAATTCATCCATTTGGCACCTGTGATTACTGAATTTGAGCCCAATTTGACACCACCCTTATTTTGACGCAGATTTGCCCCAACATTTCTCTTGCCATGTGCCAGTTCAATTACAAGCACTCTCTCTCCACGCTGCTGCCTTCCAGATGCACTGAACTTCCCTCCTGCAGACTACAAGAAAATGACTTGGCTCCTTTTCCCACTGCTTTCTTTTTATTCCATTACATCAGGAAAAGAAACAAGACTAGTTTGCATTAATTTAGTATATCACTTAAAATTTCCTGGGCTATTTTTTTCTTCTGAAGAGATACCAAAAAACAAACAAACAAACAAAAAACCCTAAAGCATGCAAGCCCCATGCATTGGTAACCTGTATGCTAAAATATCCATATTCTTTCTTATTCCAGGGAAAAAGAGAAGGATAGAAAACAAGAGGAATTATTATAACATCTCCCCAGGTGGTAAATGCTGATTCTTTCATATAACTGAATTTTGTTCCTGATGTTCAAGGGCCAAATTCTGTTTGAGGTTTATTTTCAGTCCACCTATATTACATAAATGCTGGAGTAAAATGGAGAAGAATCTGGCCACGTTCACTATAGCAGGTTAAAAAGGCACTGGATACTCATCTCCTACAGTTTTTGGGGGGTTTTTTGTGACTTCCAAGATCTGGCCTCTTGGTTCTAATTCATCCACTGACAACTCTCAGAGCAGAACTGATCCACAGGCAGAGATGCCAATGGCTCTGCTCACTGGCCTTATCCCCAGTGACAAACTGACAGAGCAGGTGCTCCCCTTCACCCAAGGCCCTCCAGGCTTGAGATCTGCTCAGAAGGAAATGCAGGCAACCTATTTGATAGGGCTGAAATAATCATCAGACTGGATACCCCTTATAACCAAGGAAATGAACTTTGGGACCTTATGATACCCCTCCTGAGCTCCACAAGAAGATGAAGGTTTCCAGTCCAGTGCACTGGCTGTGCTGGATTTAGAGCACCCCAGCAGCTGGCCTCAACAATTTTATTTCTTTTTGCAAGAAGGAGGCAGCACATCCCACGGGCACCCTTCCATTCACCTGTGCAGATATCTGTTTGAATCCTCTGCCCACTGGGCTGTGCAAAAATGTCTCTTTCCTCACCTGCCTCCCTGCACAGGCAGATGTGGGAGCTGCTGGTGCTGACCTGACAGTGAACCACGCTGATGGGAGCTGCTGCAGCACCTTGGCCCTGACCTGGGTGAACCAGAGCACTTGCATCAGCAAGGTTCAGGAGTAAATACGAAGCAGGGGAAAAGCAGAGCAGAAATGCAGGGCAGAAAAAGGTTTTCCTCCAGCAGATAGTGGGGAAAGCCTCAAGGAGCTGCACATGGTAGCCAGCATTGCAGGGACACAGAGCTCTCCATCCCTGACAGAGGAAACCCTTGGCACCAGGAAGAGCTGGTCCAAGCTCACCGGTAGAAATGAAAGCTGGCATTACTACTGGCCATTTAACTTTGGAAAATGTAATCAAAGAGAATGAACAAGTTGAAAACAGCACATTGCTGGATGCAGACCCATTCCCATGGGTGATCATCTGCATGGATACCTTCAGGATCCAGCCAAGACCTTACAGGATCATCTCAAGCCTCACTATGTCTCACCAAATGGTGTCACAAAAAAAACCACCACAGCAAGGCAGAACAGCTCTGTGTGTGCTCCACTTCTGACCTGCTCTGGCTTTGGAGACCTCACAGCACCAGAGCTCTCCTCAGAGCCCACTGCCAGCAGCTCCAGGCTTTGTTCAGCCATTTACACCAACGAAAAGTGAGAGCAGACTGCAAAGGAAGACAGAAAATCAGGGGCTCTGTGGCCAGCTGGGCAATAAACAAACACCTCCACTAACAGGATTAAACTATTGGTAGATTACAAGTGTGTCAAGTTTACAAACAATCAGATTGGGGCCGTGCCCTCAATTTGCAGCACTTGATGCTACAGGTGGCAGCTCTGGGGCAGGCACACCGAGCCTACACACATTCATATTTGGGAGTTCAATATAATGCCCTCATCCTCTCCAGTCTGACATTTTCCTGTTTTCCTGAAGTGGATCCCTGCCTCAGTCCCTCTGGCCAGGTTCATTTCCCTGTCTCTTGCTGCCACTCTGACAACTTGTGCCTGCTCGTGGCCCCTGCAGAGTGGAGAAGCCAAGGGCAAGCTGCAGCAGATGTCTGCTCAGTGAATAAAAGAAAAACCTGAAAATCACCTCCAGAGAACTGGAGGAAACCTGGACCTGGGAGATTGTTTTGTGTTCAGACAAATGGTTGGATTAATGAAGCCCAGTTCTGCTTGCAGATTCTCAGACGAGATCTGAGCCCCAGGATTCCTCTCTGCTCCAGTCTCTGTTCAGAACATCCCTGTAAATTAATGAGCCAGAGCATCTCAAAAGGAGCTTTCTTCCCCTGCAGTGAGGCAGCAGAGGGAAAAGGGCCATGTCCTGGTCAGCAGGAGCTTGGGTGGCCCCTCTCCCTCTGCTGCACCACTGCAGGACAAGTCCAGTGATGGAGTCCAGCTCTGCCCGTGCCAGTGGCACGGCCAGAATGAAAACAAGATAATTAGGGAAGAACCTCTGAGGAAAGCATCCCTTCTAAGGCAGGCAGAAGTTATTTCTTGGAGCTCTCAGCTGTGAATGCAGCTCCTCTGCCACAGCCCCAGCAGCTCAGCCTTGGCACTGAGGCAATTCCTCAGACAAAGGATGTGCTGGAGCTGGGTTACATCCCTGCTGCTCAGCCCCTCTGCCCTCACCTCCCCTCTGCTCAGAGAACTCTGCTGCAAGGATGCAGCTGCTCAGAAATGATCCTGAGCTGCTCAGATAAATTAGGAGAGATTTTTCTTCTGCACATTTTGTTTTTCCTCTGCAGCCACGAAGAGGACAAACACTGAACCTCCTGCCTGGAGCAGCCTCAGATGCTGGCAGAGAGAAAATAGTAAAGGTTGTTTTGTCTGGTGCCTAAGTGGATAAAATGGCAGATTTGCCCTAAGAGAAAACTGGGTAATTTTGGAGACTGGCAGAACAATGCTCCTGCTAACAGTATCATGCTCAAAATCCTCTGTACACCCTTTCCAAGTGCATTTTTAAAGTGTTAGCACTTAAACAAGGGACAGAAGTAACACTGTTAGGAAGGACAAGGGAAAGCAATATCAACTACATTACTTTGGTTTTAAAAGCAGCTTCAGGAACAGATTATCAGCCAGTGTAAGTCAATAAATCTGCACTGGTTTTAACAGAGTGACCCAGGCTTATATGAGTTCTTCCTCTGCAAATAGCACCTCAGACCTCCCTTTAACAGCATCTCAAATTCATGCTTTGGGGATATTCCATTGTCAAGAAGGATCTATTTTTCTAACAGTTCTCTTGCAAACATATCCCCAAATGTGACAGCCAGACAACTCCCATTCCAGCCCTGCTAATGGATTTCTGCAAAGTCTAGACCTGCATGCACTGTGCTTTGGGAATATGTTTGTTTTGAGTGCTGCCAGAAATAGCATCTCCTCCACTGTGCCCTCCATTACCTGGGTGCTACCCACAAGGAATTCTTTCACAGCTCTCCACTGAGAGTTCAGCACTTTGCTCCTAACTAAAAGGAAGAAAAGGGATAGAAACCTGGAGTATCCTGCCTAGTTATTACAAATACACTGTGGCACTGGGGATGCTCCCAGTCTGGGACAGAGGTCCTCACCTGCAAAGTGTCACAAAGCTTAATCTCTCCCTAAGCTTGGATATTTTCCTTCCTACAGGTATTATTTAAAATCTGAAATAAGGCTGAGGCAGCTCCAGCCATGTCCATTTCTGCCTTCAATAAGATGCACTGTTTTTATGGGAGAAGAAGCAGAAAGTGCTGAAACAGCACTGGGCAACAGAGAACAAGCTCTGCTTAGGCACCTTTAGCACAAGAAAATGCTGATGCAGGGAATCAAGACCAGAAAATATCAGTATTGCTTTGGTCAGGCTGAAAAAATGGCATGCAATTATCAAAACCATTAGAAAAGGCTGCATTTGCAGGGGATCCACCCAGAGATTTGATTACTGCCACAGCTGCCTCTGCATTTCTCAGGGCTTCCTTAAAATCCCAAACTGAGCCCAGCCAAGGCAGAGAGAGATCTGCAGGAGGGGACAGGGCTGCACACAGGTCACTAACTCAGTGCTAGACATGAGTAAAACAATACAAAATAAAAGTAGCTCTTGGGGATGCTGTGACCTTTGCTGTTACAGATGGGTTTTATTTCAAATGACAGAAACATTTAAATGACTGGGTAATGGTTTCCCCTCCAAAATTGCATTTCTTGCTACATCAGACATTGCTGATTCCTAAATTATAGTTTGTCTTTAAGTAGGTTTTTCCAGTCCTTGCTCCACAGGAGCTGGCTAGGACAGTGATATCATTCCTAAGGAAAAGCCACAAGCTTTCAAGTGAGCTACAGTCAAGTTCAATTAAAAACAACACAAGCATTTAGAGTTACAAAGAACAAAACTTTCTACAGCCAGCTGGCCTGGAGGGGGAAAAAACCCATAAAATCAAGGCTTATTTTGTGTAGCAGCAGATTTAAGTCAGTGTGCTGGCATTTTGGATGCAAATGCTGCAAGGGGACTCTGCTGAGGATGGGGATAAAGGCCTGCCTGTTGAAGAGCCTCATTCTGCACTGCTGAAAAGCAAGTCCAAAGTGCAGCGTGGAGCAACAATGGGGCAGACAAAGAGCAGCCCAGAGGGGCTGGAGCCACAACAAGAGAGCAGGCAGGGGGCAACAAGCTTCTGCAGTGAGGAATGAAGTAAAACAAAAGGCTGGTCTGGGAAAGCTTTGGCAGTGAAAAACCAGGACACATTTACACAGGTTTGTTCCAAGTGGCCAGCTGAGCACTGCTGCCTGTGAGGCTGTGCACACACCGTGCTGTGAGCCCAGGTGAGACCCACCTGCTCAGGTGCCTTGGGCTGCAAGATGTAACCAGCACTGTGCACTCTATTGCCACCTGTTGAAAAGAGTTAGGGAGGGGTTTTCCTTTATCTCTTCCATGACCCACTCCTCATAACTCTGGGGTGGAGGGGACAGGTGTGTTTTGTCCATGGCAGTGTTCTGTTCCAGCAGCTGGGGCAGGGTTCTTTCTCCCTTCCAGGACCCATCCTCCCTGCAGGGGATATCTGCTGTCCATGGCAGCTGTTCCAGCAGCTGGGGCAGGTTCTTTATCCCTTCCAGGACCC